>WAAB01010520.1:222039-379935 GCA_013389865.1 Piaya cayana | reverse complement strand
GCATGAAAGTCAAATACCAGCAATTTTCTTGGATCGTAACTGGAGAAGCAATGAGCTCTATATTTTTGACAAGTCCTTGCTTTTTAACACTTAAATAAATCACATTATACATGGTCTTCATCACTCAGGAACAAAGGATGAAGAAGCAAGCACCTCCACAACAACTGGCCTCATTTTATTGCTGCCCCTACTCCATGGTTCCTGGTGACATGTCTTGGTGGTAACCTGATGGAAATGACATAGAAAACAGGATGTTTCATGTCAAAAGTTGTCCACAGTGAGAGTAAGAGTGAGGAGGAAGTAGCAAACTTCACGTATTTGCTCTGTTGATTTTTTTTTCTCCAGTCAAACTCAATTTTGCCAAGACCTTAAATGACCTTTGCTATTAATTAGCAGTACACAATTTTCTAACGGAATTATACCTCATTTTTACTAGCAGTTCCCTTGGTTTAAAGTACAGCTCATTAATCCTGAACAGGATTAACCGCAGAGGGATGACTGCATTCCTGTTGAGGTTAATTGAATGTAGCTGGCAGCCACAGCAACAGCTGGGGGTAACAGGCCTGTGGAAAGGGAAGGAGGAAAGCAGAGAAATGTCACGCTGTGTCTGAGTTTTGGTTTCTTAGGCAAAAGGTGCTGACAAAAATGTGACTGGTAAGAAAGGAGAAGATGAGGAGGAACCATTTATTTTCCAAGTTACTTTAAGAAACTCCTAGTGATGACTGGGTTTAGACACTGATCTATCCTTTCTATGGTATAAATTTCTCCTTGGCCAGGCAGAAAAAAAATGGCTTTTGCCAGCTACAAGTGAAAGGGTCCCCACTCAAGGAGCCAAAGGAAAGAACATGTTGCTGGCTGAAGCTACTTTTGCCATTTAATTAATGAGAATTGTGTAGTGAAATATTCAATTTGAAATTGAATTCAGTTTGCAGATTGTAGTCTCAGCAGCCCTACTAAAATAACACATTTTCTATTTTGATGCTAACCTGAAGTTTATACATACGGCAGAGCTCTATATTCAATTGCAACAGTTTGGAGGCTGTAATGTAAAACATTGGTTTTAAGATAAGGAAAAAAAATATGCACACGGGGATTTTATCACATATATAGAAGGAAAGCTGTATTCTTCTATAGATAGGTCTCTCGTGCTTAGCAATATCAAAGGCTATTCTGGCAAACTGCCACCAGTTTTACATCTGCACATGCTTCAGTATACATTTCCCAACTTCTAAGTAAAAGCAAACACAGTGGAAAATATCCTTCTAGTTAACCTTAATGCATGAGCAGAAACCGAACATCAGTCGAGTTTACCAAGGCAAAAATCTAGGAATCAAAATCCTTAAGAGTTAAAAACCCACTAAAGGAATAGGTTCTGTAAAATATACCACAGTAAAATGAATTTGCTTTGAATGTACCTTTCCGCAGCATGGAGATCAACGTTGCATAGCAGTCCCCATCCATATTATTAAACTCTCTTATCCTCCAAAATAGTCAGCTGCACATGAACTGCCTGTTGCCTCTTGTATCAAACTCCAGACTCTGCCCAGAGATATCTGGGGGATTTAGCTTTGGCCAGAAGTCATCCAGAGAGAGCTATAGCAGTGGAAATGATTGGATGGTTGTGTTCCTGTATCTGGGAACACCCTTGGCACTGTGTGATTCACTAGTGTAAACAGTAGTCCAAAACACTACTTAAAAATAGGCCCTGCTTCACCACCAAAGTATAGGTGACATGAATTATACTTAGTCAATAATGGAGGGAGTACTTCCCCAAGGAGAGTTTAGGGAGCAAATTTTGTCTGTGTCCTTAGATGTAATGCCTTCAAGGTATTAATTACCTCCCCACCAAACATACATTAGGGCTTTAACTGAAGCCGTGTACCTGGAAGAATAAATTATTGTTACTGAGGCCAGTGTGTAATGATAATTTAATCTCTGCCTCCTACTCTTGCTGTCCCCACATGCCAACCCTGCAGACATGGGAAAGAAGGAAGCAGCAGCCAAGCTGTTTGCTTTCATCTTGTTCTGTCCACTGTAGTGAGAGAAGTGAACTCTGAAACGGGATCTGCTGAACTCCCCTTCTTTTTAACAGAGACATTGAGCAGACACAGTCCAGGCTATGCACCACTGGAGTCTGAGAAGTATTTTTCACAAAATAAGCAGGTTGGCAAAGCCTATTTAAAACTTTATATCAAAACCAATTTACTGTGGAATCTCTCCCCTTGCAATCTGCCACCAAAAACAAAGCAGAAGAGAGAAGTATTAATCACTGGCAAAGAGAGAATATACACTGCTTTCATTAATCAAATGGAACAGGGAACTGTACTACAGATTGCACAGGATTGCTCTGCATTTTAAGCAGGGAGTTGATTTTTTTTTTTTTTTCATTTTAAGCAAACTGAATGTTCTCCTTAAAACCTTGATCTAAATTTTAAGTTTCAAACCAGATATATAGTCCTAGAACCTAGAAGTAAATAAAATAACTGGAATCCTACTCAGAATTTCTGAGAAATCTGACTTCTGACCGCCCTCATAAGTGTAATGCCTCATGGCATTCTCCTGTCTTGAATCCAGAAATAATTAAAGCTATTCCCTTTACGGCAGCTTATTTCCTTTACTGGAGAGCATTGAGCTAATAAATCTGGTTTTGGCAATAAACTAATGTTGTGTCTAATATAGGAATTGTCAGAAGCTGTACAAGCATCTGTTGTAACTGTATAACTTTTTTTCAGCGGAGTGTAATTTTTGCAGGGAGAGCAGTGAGACGCCACACATTCTTTCAGACATATGTCTTGGAGTGCACCCTAAGTACAGTTTGTAGCAGATGTGTTCTGTGGCCTGATCAGCAATGGCTTTCTTACAACCACCTGTTCTTCCTTAAGCAGTTGAGATACCAAAACCCCAAATCTAGAGGAACAAATTTCACAAGGAATTGATGAGAGGACAGCACAGAAGATGGTAGTGTTATCATCCTTAATCTTTAGAGTAACTAAGTTTTTTGACATTTTTCTCTTCTATTTAGATTTTTAGTAGTCCTCTTCAGCCCAATGCATTTACAAAGAATTTTTCCTTTGGCTGATCACAGACTGTTGGTATCATGTTTAATAAATTAACAGGCACATCCCAAGAGTAGCACCCAAGTGAGTGCCAGTGAAAAGAGATCTCTTGCAATTTCCATGGAGTCTGTGAAAGGATCTTTTACTACTTACAGCTGCAGTTACTATGGTCATATATTTAACTTGCTCTTAACTCTTCAGTAGGTTCCATCATCTAAAATAACTGTTCCTGCTGTTGCCTGCACCCTGTCTAATCCTTTGACCACAGGTCACTTCTGGGCTAGGACTGAAATTGCTTAGCAAACACCCTGCATCATCATTACAGATAAAGCATTAAATATTACTTACAGAGAGGTGCACAGACAAACCAGATAAGCAATTTCTAAAAACCTTGCTGTCATCATAGTTCTTGGTATGATTTACAGATTTAGATTTTGGTTTAGCTTTTTACTTTTTTTAAAAATAAAACAATTATTTTGTGCAAAGCTAGTAGTCTCCATTGACTATCATGTGTTAGTCTTTCCCCTACATTCAGGCAGCTCACTGTCAACTGAAATCTTATTTTAATTATGTCAGTTGGCAGAAGAAATATGTTAAGTAAATCACAGTGAGGTTGGATGGATGGTCCTGGGATTAGGAAAAGAGCAAGAGAAAATTAACTACTTCAGTAATTTAGTGAGTTCCCTCTCATCAAATTTTCTCTTTGTCAAAAGAGTCTGAAATATCTCTTTTCCTCTCTTCTAGTCCACTCCCTGGCACCATCCACTCACACCAGCAAAGAGGTTACCAGTGCTTTGCTGTTTGGGGTATTTATCTAGTCAGTACTAAAATCTTAGCAGGCAACTTCTCCACAGAAGCAAAATGGAAGAGGAGATGCTTTCCTAGCCCAAATGTGTTCTGGTGAATTATGTTGTCTTCTACACGCAAAGGAAACAGTGAAGATTTCAAATGTATTTCATAATGGCACCAATCAGAGATATCACTCCAGGTTTCAAAGCCTAGAGAGCTGAATATATTACTTGATTTAACCAATTACTCATAAATCATTGATAGGTTTGTATTTTAGGACATCAAGCTAGCAGAACAGAACTTAATAAAGAAATCACTGCTCCTAGTTTGCAGTGGAAGAAGGAGAGAACAGCTACATATTAATGAAAATTAGCACCAAAATGGCAGCACAAGACTAGCTTTAGCAAGCATTTGCAGGACCTAAGATAAGGTATTTAATTCTTGCTGTACTTTGGCCTCTTCTTATACATTCTCTTGCAAGGCTGTGTTAAAGGTCTGTGTTATCTAGAAAACTAAAACGGACATACATTAATACTCACATAATTCTTTGGATAGTTTTGTCAAATACTTGCAAAGTCAAAAGTTCTGTCATGTTGAATGAAGGTAGTAACATTGTGATTGGTGTGATTCTTAGGCAATTAGTCATATGTGAAGTGAGAGCTACAATCTGTTCAGAAGAAATGTCATGGAGGGACATTTGAAGAAAACAGCCCTATGTAACAGGAGCATGGCTGTTAATAATTGAAAAAATTTTGTGCTAGTTCTGCATGGTCAGTCTTTTCACATTGTGTTTTCCAGTACGGTAGAATGATAATAAGCATCATTACGGTCTTTTATTAATTTCTTCGGTAAATCCAAATTGTCGTTCTCTACATGTGCCATGTTTTGCTTTGTGTGCCATTCTTCCCCTAACAACATAGCTCCCCTGCTAAACATGGCTGCAAATACACTGCTTACAATATCATACCTTAGCTCCTTGTGTTATTTTTTTCTCCTTTCTGTACAAGGCAGTTATTCAGACATCACTAGATCTGACATCATTCGGACCCAGCATTAGCTCTTAGAAAAGAGAAAGGGGAAATAAAAAGTTCTTTTTTTGAGCATAATATACTGTACACTGGTTCCTTAGTTTTCGTTCTGTTGTATCTCTCTCCCATGCACACTATAACAGAAAAAAATACATGGATAAGAATCCATGAAAGCACTGACACAAGCCTAAATATTTGAAAGTTGCCCTCATTGGCAGCCGTTTTATGCATAACTGAATGTATTTTTCATATTCACATTTATACATTGTCAAGGTGAATAAGTGCCATTTTCCTGTCTCAACAGCTTTTCGGCCATATAATTATTTGTTAATGAACATGCAAGTTAGATGTATCACACACCTGCAAACCAGATTACTGTTCCACAGTCACACCTTCACTCAGTTTAACATGAGTAATTTTTCTTTGAATCCACTTTTCCTTTACAAAAAGTAATATTTTTAGCACCTCTATAATGCCACCCAGTCATATCCAACAATTCCAGTTCAAAGAGCTACTGAGGAGCAGAATGCACAGAGAGCAGAGAAAAATAGTAGTAACTGGAGCTTAAAAACAATAATCCAGAATAATTCTGTGCAAGGTCTGGGGGACTGCTGGAGGGCTGTTAGCTTTTTCCGTAATGAAAAGTGTATTTTACCTCCTCTTGCTTACTTCTCCTTAATATCTACAAAATAATAAAAAAAAGTTACAAATAAGTCTTTTAAAGTTTTCAGGGGAAAACTGCTGGACTTAAAAATATGGAAATAATAGCCCAATTCTTTGTATTCGCTTTAAAAAATCTTGGAAAGCAGATGTAGTATGACCGCATTAGTAGAATAACAGCAGCTGCAACAACATATTTCTGAACACCCTTCAGCTTCTGCAGCATCCAGTACAAGAACATTTAAGCATATATTTAGCACTGATATACTATATGAGGTATCTTCTCAGGATCCTAATGTTGCTACCCTACTATGCACACAAAATTACAAATAGGTTTACTGAGACTTGCATCAAATATTATGTCAGAAAACTCAACAGAGGTTTTGAAAGGTGACAGCATTGCTCTTCTGAAACAAAACTTCAAATATTCCAGTCTATGAAATGGCAAGATACACTATGAAGTGCCTAGATATTTTCCATTTCCACTTATGAAAATTAGAAATTATTAACATACAGTGTAAAGAATTTGGCCAAAATTTTCACAAAGAGTTTCCACAAATAACACATCCATTACCCATTTGGCAGGCAGGTAGAGAGCCTCCTCAGCTCTCCTCCAGCAAAACTGCATCATTTGTGCCCTTGTAAGTCAATTGAATTTAACTACAGTCTTAGGAGATATATCTAGAGATATTTTTATTTTTATTTGGTGAGTGGGAGAGAAAAACTGTAAATTGACCAGAAAATAGAATATTGGTTCCACCTTCTCAAAGCCTGAGAAGTGTAGATCAAGCGAATCTATAGATCATCAGATGTCTTGAACTATGACCATGAAAAAAAACCCCATACACTTCTAAAACAGTAAGGCTTTTTTGTGAAATGACAAAAGCAAAGGTGGGAAAAATGACTGAAACAACAAAGTCAGGCTTCCACTACCATTAGCAAAAACCTTGCTGCTTCAGTCTTCTTCAAAGGGCTGCATACTATCTCCCCTCCATCTCAAATTAACATATGTGAAATTAGCATGAAAATAATTATACTAGCTCAACCCAAACGTATCATTTTTATAATATAAAACATTAAAACAGATGTTTTACCAGTCATTTGGAAAATGGAAAGGTTTTGAAGCATTTGGCTTCAAAATAAGCCTTCCATCAGTTTTCCCAGAAAGCTACTGTACTGTTTCCCAAGTTAATTTACTATATCACACATAGACATCTGACCTCTTGCATATCTAGATAATAGTGAAAACAAGACTCGTAATGACTGTACATTGTTCACACACACATAGAACAGAGAACATTTCCATCTGTCATTCCCACAGCAGGAAATCACAATGGATAAATACTCGAATATCTATTTCTAAAATGAATTGTGGTGACACAAGCAGGGGGGCTGGAACCAGATGATCATTAAGGTCCCTTCTAACCTAAATTATTTCATGATTCTATGATCAGTGTAGACATGACTGAACTTGTCCGAGTCACCTATTAGACATATATTTTAAATATTGCTTCAAGTTGCCAACCATTCACAGCACTTTACAAGGGTGGTTTGAAAATGAATCAGGATGGAAAAGTCAAAACAGAACTCCTGAAAGTAAGCAACAAGCATGACTTCCTATTTACTACATCTTTCTAACTTGAATTTCAAATTTTTTTAAGGAAAAAAAATCTAGAGTTTGGAGTTTATTTGTTTTGGGGGTTTTTTCTTATAATCTTTGTTACATGTGTTTATGTGCCCTTATATGTCTTGTCTGTCTACTTTTCTGCTTAAAGGAAAAGCCAATAAAAAAGCTTCATATTATAAACAAGCAAGCAACCAGTTAAAAACTGCTGACTCTCCATTTAATATCTTTATAATCATCATCTTCAGGCTATAACCTTTTATACTTCATTGACAAGAGGACTTAGCTATGCCAGCAAGCAGATCTGGATTAAAACATCTTCCAGACTTCGCTCTCTTGGTATCTAAAGACATGGTCCACAATGACTGACATTCCAGCCCCATATTATATAAGACTTTGACTGCAGGCAGGATTTCTTCTAATAAGTTGTCTTAGATAGAAACTCAAACACTTTGCCCAGCTTAGAACAAACTGTGTATACTTATTTCAACCTTCCAATTTCTTCCGTTGCACAGTTTGCTTAATAGTTTACATCGCTAGGTTCATTGCAAGCAAATAAACAAGGCTTTTGAATGGACTTCCCTCTGAAGAAAGAGTCCTAGTTCTAAATCATGTGCCACATCAACCTGAAAGCTAGAAACCAAGTCTGTCTAATGTGCTGAACACAACTTAGTCAACTGATCTATACATCTCTCTGCAGACTTAAGCTTTTCACTAATTCTACAAAAAAAAAAAAAAGAAAAAAAATTGAACTGGAAAGCAGCCATGCTTGGTAACATCTTTCTTTTTGTGACTTGAGGCTGTAACAGCTGTTTCAAATGTCAGCAGATAGGGCAGAATTAAAAAGGATAGACAATGTGGACAGGGGAATTGCAGATCTAACTTATTTGTGCCTAATGCCAAGAAATCTGCAGATGGATAGCTGATTATCAATTCTTTTTTCTAAATTTATTAATACTTTTAATCAGTCCAAATGCGCAGCTGCCACAGTGCCAAATGAGATGAGTCTGACAAAGATCTCTTCTTTGCTCTACAGAGATATTGAAAAAATGTCACATTAAAAATTATATTCCAGGATGGGTGAGTTCTAGCAAAATATTAGGATAATCACTGTTATTAAAAAGTGTCTTTGAAATTAATCCTGCTAGGTTTTATAGAGCACACCCACCTAGCATATTTCCCTCAATGGTATAGCTTATAAATCAAAAAAAGAAGACTTGTCTTTCCATTGCACACAGGTGGAAGTCTCTTGTGAGCTGATTACATCATTCCTCTGACTGCCAAGTTATCTTCTGAATGCATTTCATCACCTAAAACATTCCTCAATCTTTATCAACAGTCATCACTAAAGCTAGAGAAGTACTTTGTATGATCTCACTTTTGCTGATTTAGCACGATAGGTTTCTGCAGTGATTCTGCTAAGTTTGCCACTTGTAATGCTGGTCTAAGACATGGTGTAATCAAGTCCTCCCCAAGCAATCACTAGGAGTGATTGCACTCCCCAGTCACTATGGGCTGAATTTGCAGTACTAAAGTCCTAATTACTCCGCTTGTTTGTTCAAATACAGGTTGAGACCACAAATCAGAATTTTTTCTATAGGTAGCACTAAAACCAGAACAAGATAAACTGGTCTCACAGCAGGAAAGTCTATAGAAATGTATAAAAAAAATGGATTTTGCAACAGAGCCCTTTCACAGAAATAGTGTGTTTTTATCTTTCTGCATAATCTTGTACATCAGATCATGATTACTGAAACTAACCAGTTGAATTTAAGGGAGGATGGCAATACCTTTAGGCCTAAATTGTGACCTACCTTTTCTTAAATATAATTTCTCATACCTGTTAGCAAAGTCCATGTAGTTCTTTATATGTGTTTTTTTTTCCAAAACAAATGCTTCAATGATGTTTTTTCTAAAAAAAGAAAATAAATAATGCCAGCATCCATACAACAACAAACAAATCTGCATGCATGATGGAGGGGAATAAATGGTAAATATTTTTTTGCTGTTTCAAGCTTCCAAGAGGTAATGTTTGCACCAGCAACAGTAAATCAAATGAGTTTGGAAATTATGAAAAATGTCTCAGAAATGTTCTTATAAAGTGGAAACATATATTTAGCCAAAAAGATTATCTATTCAGCCTTTAAAAATATTCCATTAATCTTGTCTATGTACACTACTTTTTTCCCTTTGAACTTTAAGGCCTTTAATGTTTTTTACTTTTAGATCTTCTTCTTTTTCCATAGCCTAATGGCTGAGTAATTCACAAGCTGCTACCGCTTTATGACTGAAGCTTTGCACTACATTGGCTTGTATCATCACTATCAGCAGCTGCTGTTAAATCACCTGTCAAATTTGCAAAATTCTCACTCAATTTACTCTGAATGTCAGACTTGCACCTTTTTGTCCATGTTTCTATTCATGTTGTTTACACAAGGGTTCTGCTGGGACCAATGGACGACTAGCCTGAGCTTCATGCACAGATGATCCTTTAATATCAACTGCCTCTCCACCAGGAAATGAAGAGCAGAGCAAAATTCAAATATATGTTTTATGTACTGGGTTGCATGAACCATTGATTCATGTATGAAGTAGACAGCTTTGCATCTGGAATATCTAACTGGAAAGGCAACAGTCCAGTCTATTAAACAGACACATTACAAATTCACTAATTACTGTGCACTACACTTATCTGCTTTCGAAGCAATTTTATTGTGTTGCATATGCGGACTATAAACTGCTTTGCATGTGCTGTGTGCCAATTTCAGTGAAAACTCATTCATTAGTGTAGATCAGATGATGATAATAAGATCTTTCAAATTGTGCTTACAGAATTTCAGCCCCAAAACTATGGTCTTTAGTGCCACATCTATTCTAGACCAAAATGTCAAGAGACTCAATCCTATGAAAACTATTCTCATCAGTTGTGGCAGCTACATGACACCTCTTACAACTTTGGAACAAACCTCCACAATAATAAAGGTATAGGGATAGAAGAGATGCTTTGGGTCAGAGATCTTTTCATTCAGAAGAGAAGAAAAGAATTGCATAATCACTGTTATATCATGTAACCAAGAATGTTCCTCTTGGATGCCATAGCACTAATGGAGAACTGAAAAACCTTCAGAATTTCCTGAGTTCTTTCTCCATCTCCCTGCAAACATGACTAGATGGAAACCCATATCTACCAAATCAATTCAAAGAAATTCAAGACAGAAGCACCCCAGACTTGATCTACAATCACTACTGCGGGTTCCAAACCAAAGTCTCACAGAGAAGTTCACAGAAAAATTGATTAGCTACAGTTTCATTTTAGTAAATCTCTATCATCAAGAGCTCTATAGGTCCTTAGTGTTGAGTCATTTGTTTTAAGAATGCCCACTCCAGAGGTACAATCTAGGATGCTGCATTAGTTTGCACACAGTTAAACACAGGCACACACACATTCACACACCCCATGACATTTCAGTATTACAAAAGAATCTTTACTGCCTCCCCAGTGCAGTTTATTTTGCAAGGATGGCAGCTTTTAGCCACTGCCAGTGATTTTCACCTCCTGTTAAGGTACACTCCTAGCATTTTGAACATGTACTGTATTGATGCTAAAACCTCTGTGATAAAATGTAATAGTAAGTGGTATACTGCCGCTCCTTTTGTGAATCCACCTGTCAAGGACACACCTCACTGCTTACTCTGTGAAATATTAAATTGTTTACCTGCATAAAGAAAATACTATTTGTTGCTGTTTTAAATAACTACATTTTTGTTTTGTTTTATATTAATGGATAAGCTTGCCTCTTCTCCTCTCTAGATCAGTTTCGCTTTGAGAGTTCCTGTCTTGATACACGATAGCAAGAGTTAAGACTTCTATACTTGAATATTTCTGACTTTTTAATCAAGTTTAGGACAAAGTTTCACACACCTCTAACAGTAGCAATACCCACAATATTTAATACATGATTTTTCAGACTGAAGTATTGACCGTGATATTGTAAATCACTCCTTAAACAAACACAGTGCATATGTATGGTGCACTTTGGAACGTCAGCCTCTTTCTGAACCAGACATTGAACAAATTGGTTTGACTTTTTTTCAACCCAGTGCTCCAGAGTGAGCCACTTCAGCATTCACTGACAGAGTGATCTCCTTGCTCATTTTAAGGGGTGTACTCACTGAACTCTGAGATTCTTGACAGAAATGTGTCCTGTCAATGTTTCTTTTTTTTTTGGTTTTGTTGTTGAGAGTTGGTGGGCAATAGGAGGGATACTTATTGGGCAATGCAAGGTTGTATTTTAATATATTCTTATCATAGAATCATCAGGTTGGAAGAGACTCACCAGATCATCGAGTCCAACCATTAACATATACATATATAAGCAATAATTATTATTCTCCTTTTATTATTCTATTAAAACGGTTTAATTTCAATCCACAAGTTTTCTTTTATCTTTCCAGTTCTCCTCCCCACCCCACCAGGGGAAGAGTAAGGAGGGGTGAGAGGGTGGCTGCACACTGCTTAGCTGCCAGTTAGGGGCTAAACTATGACCAAGCTTGCCTGCATGTCTTTGAGGACTTAAGCTGTCACCTGAGAATATTAAGAAAATGTGGAAGGAAGTGTGCTCTGGGAGTATAGAGTAAAAAAAGGTCTGGAAGGTTATTTAAGGAAAGCTGTCTTTATGGAGAGATTTTAAGAAGCAAATGATATGGGGGTTATCTAGCACATGTGAAGAAACACCTATTCCAAGAACGGATGTTAAATAAGAAGCAGACACCAAAAAGGTATGGAATGAAACAAAGAGATCTCCTAAAAAGCAATCTGCATAGAAGCCCTAGGCTGTGAGTGTTCAACAGACAAGGAAACAAAGACTAAAGAACAATTTTCTATTTTTGATGGAAAGGTTTTGATCACAGGCATAAAAAAAATACGTACATTTGTATGACAGAAGATGTTCACATCACATATTTATCTTTGGTGTTCAGGGAAGGAATATTACACAGCTGCAGAGCTGAAAATACTGCATACTATTGTAAGCACTGACAAATGTAAAACAAAAGAACTCCATTTTGAAGAAACATCAACATTGCCATTACCATAAATAATAAAACCCCTCCCACAATCTTTTAGACTGTGTTAATGAGTTTCAAACAGTAAAGGTATCACAAGTATCATTTTCCCTTCCTTTTGGAGCAGTACTCAGACACATACTGACTACATTCTTGCATGATTCTATATTGTCATGTATTTCACCTAGCACCAGAATTTGTCTGACCAAGAAGATATTAATATCATTAACAATCTTCACCTATGAATGCACAGATATTCCTCTATAATTTTTTTTCATGGATAATATAAAGAAGTTGGTAAGTATTTGATACCGTATATCAGGTATAGCATAATAATTTGCTTTCAAAAAGATTAGATACATATTTATTTGTAGATTCACACAGAAATATGCTACCACTTTTGGACAACTTTTTAAATTTTATTTGTTTTTTGGATATTTGGGTGTAAAACATTTAAAGAGTGTCTTAATTGCAGAAAACGGTAAAATTGAAATTATTCACATAATTACAATTCATAGATATTTTAACAAGTGAACACTGCTGAAAAATTTTGTTTATTTAGTCATACAAATAGCATTTGGCAATCCAGAGAAATGGGCTATCCTTTTATTCAAATTATTAGATTTTTAAATTAGGTGAAAATAAGATGTATGTAAGTACAAGGAGTAGAGGGAATTTACCTGAGCAAGGACTATCAAAATACAATAGTGTTTCAATGACTGGAAAGGATGTATGTTTGAATAAGACTGAAAGTACATTTCTGACAAAGCAATTCAGTAGTTCTTTTAATTTAGCAAATAAGTTATGTTTATATTGGGAAAGGAAAGACTAAGAGTTGCTCTACGGTGAAAAATCTGAAAATAAAATTTCAGTTAAAATTGACAAATGAGATCTGTCTATTGCATATGGTCTTTTGTAAATTAATTTTTTTTGTGTTATAGAATGATTTTTGTCACACTCATGGAGTAGACATCACTAAACCTTTATAAAGGAAGTAGAAAGCAAGAAAAAATGTGCAAGAAGTTTTTAAACAAATCTACTACTTCAAAGTTGGTTTTGGCTTTGGAGTTTGGGGTGTGGGTTTTTTCCACAATTTTCTCTTCTTTAATCTGTCAAAAGATTACTGTCTCTCACAATAGGGAAGTTAACAGCTTGGTTCCTTTTTCGTCTGGATGGCACTAATTGTATCCCCAAAACTTCAGCCCTTGTGGGGCAGATATTCCAGTATCTTTTGGTAAGTGGGTTGTCCAACTGAAATCTTTAGCTCTTAACATGCATGCAGATCCTGATGCCCTCTCCACTTCCATCTTAGTGGATAACAGATGTTAAGCTCTTCTCTACAACTGTGACTATTAAGATAGTGACTGTGTTTCTCTTCCAGACCCAGTGCAGGGATTTCATGAAGCATTCAAGAACCCCATAAATAATGACTCACACATGCTGAATCGCTTCTTACTGAATATATTCAAAAGGCCTATAAGCAGCCCTTTCAATCCAATATATTTACATAAATCATACTTTGAGGCTCATTATGGTCTTAAAAACATCTGGACATGAGAATCTAAACTAATCAGCATTCAAGATTTAGAGCACACTATTAATAAAGAACATATCCAACACACACTTAGAGCACATGCTTTCACTGCAGGCAACAGGGGTTGACCAGGAAAGCATTTCTTCTTTTATACCAAAAGGATTTCCCAGTTACTTTCATCTCCTGGCAAAATTATTTTAACTTCAGTAACAACTTACAACATGTCATTAGTTTCAACCCGTCTGTATTACTGATTGCCTGAAGTGACCAAGCTAACTTTAGCATTAAATATTTGCTCTCATCACCTTGTGTGTGATGTTACTTGGCCTACATTACTCACACATGGGTATTTCGATCACTCACAGAGAGGTAACGACATTAAGTCTTTTCACTTTTGAGAGAGAGAGAGAGCGGTCAAGTCTTACACTGAACCACAAGAAACGATAGTAGATCTAAAATCAAATGGCCCAATCTAAAATAAAAAATGCATTTAACTCCTGCATGTGTGTTAAAATATGGCTTGCTGGGGCACAGTCTTTTGGTGGTGGATGAAAGAATCAAACTGTTAATCTGGCACACATAGTGTGGACTTGCTCTTACCTTGGGAGCATTTGATAGGACACTAATTTCTGATTGTGAGAGAAATGTTCAGAGCTTGCTTTCCTTCATAAGACTGCAATTTTTTTTCAGGGATTTCAATTGAACAATCACAGCCAAGGAGGATGAAACTCAGAAGCTAAGACAGTTTATATATATATTTCTAATAATCTAATACAAGTGATATAAAACAATACAAACTGACACAAAAATAAAGACATAGATGAATCAAAAGATTTTCCTATTAAAAATAAATTTCAAAAAAATCTAGCAGTTTCATACATGCCTGTGGAGTGAAGTATTTGTTTTTACTACTTGTCCATACTTTTATTATCCGTTCCTACAAAAATATATGTAGTATTTTATAATTTAAATTTAAAACCAAAGACCAATCTCCTCAGTATAAGGAGCCTATCATATCTGTCCTAGACAAAAATGAGGTGGTTTCAATCAACATGTCAAATCTAAACTACATTTTAAACATTCTGCATTAATTCTGAAATTTTACACAATTCTGGTATTGGTTATCTCATGTTCCCAGTGGGATGCAGGTCACATCTGGAGGATCAGCCTGGAATTTAGGCTTCATGGCTTTTTTTCATGAGGTCCTTAAATGTTTTGGGCCTGAGGTGAGAAAAAGGCCCTAATATCAATAACGAGAAAGATTGTGTTTACATTTTTAACAACAGTAACATTATTTAAATATTTATTCTATTTTGCTGCAAAGAAGGATTACATCGAGCATACTACAAGTACATATTTAAATGAAAATGAAATAAATTTCAAAATAAAATAAAAATTATTCACTGCATATGCATATATAGATAGCTAAATTCTGTATCAGCAGTTTTAAAGTCTGAAATAACAAAAGGAGCAGAATGAAGAGAATACATCATTTTCATGACTAGATGATTTTATGGAAAACTTGGTATTAATTCCCATGAACATTCCAGTCTGGAGCAAGTTATCATTTTGTGAAAATCACATCTATCATATTCTTTCTTTCCCACAATCAGAAAACCTGCTTGAAAAAACTCTTCCATAATTTCATTTCATATGTTCTCTGACTGGCTGAACTATACAGCAGTCATCTTGCTACGACAAACTAGTGCTTTGGTGGTTTAAACAATTTCGTAATGAACATAAAAGTCCTTTCTTGGAGTGCTGTGCATAAACAACATACGTATGTAGGTATGTAGTAGGTAGCACATCTGCCTTGCAGCAGTAATTTCACAGTGTCTTTTTGTTAAATGACAGAAAAGCCCCTTTAAATATATTAAGGATTGAGACAGTGGAGCTCTCTGTCAGGAAGGGACCATGCGCAGTGCAGCTGCTGCACAGCCACACCAGCCCCCTGCTAAAGTCACGCACTCAAGCTTCAGTGTTTCACACTTAAGTGCACAAGTGAGTATTTCACTGTAAATGTTTTCAGCTGAAAGAAACAGTACCCTCTAGTGTGTCCACTTTGACAGGAGAGAGGCTTAAATAACATCTCACAAACATCTAACAAACATTTATTAAATTTTAATTTTGGTTTCGATATCACAGCTTGACATTCACAATTTACTAAGCATACCTTCTTTTCTAAGCATGATGTTAGTATTGTAAGGACAGCGTTTTAAGCATTTTGGACTCCTAACTAACTGGATTTTTGGAGACACTAATATAGTTACTTCTTAATCACATGTTTATTGGTGCATTGCAGTCAAAAATTACTGTATATCTGAAACATATTTACACACACGCATACACACACCCCACTCTCAAATCTTTGTGTAATGTAATTGTTCTGAAAGCATTGAACAATTTTTGTTAAGTCAATTTGTATTTTCCCTTTTGCCAGGTTATTTCACAGATTTTTAGCTTCTGGTGAAAACTTGAATAAAATTCCATGTTTAGCAAAAATTTATACTGACCAACATGAGATGCATCATAGATGGGCAATGTTTGCTTTTAAAATGTAGGTGTTTATTTGAAACATCAAGAAAACACTCAGAAAATGTCTGGATAAAATAAGAGAAAATGGCAAGTTACATTTGCCCAACAGATATTAAAAGATGTAAATTTGAGTACATGAATGGTCAAGACTATGAAATAGTTGAAAAAAGTCACACAATAGAGATAAGAAATAAAATCAGATGTTTTAATACGTTCAATTGTAGTGTATGACTAAGTTTCCAAATATCTTTCTTGGAATTCAGGGCTGTTCTACACATTCTCAGTTAGATCAGTACTGAAATTAGAAAGCCCACAAGTCTCATGAACCACATATTAAGAAATAAATACGCTCATTCTGAAGTAAATAAGGTATGCGTTATGAGAAAACTTTTAGGCTAATTGCAATAAAGTTTTCAGTGGAAGGGTAGTCCTGTAATTTAAGCATTTTGCTGCTTTTCCATACAAGATAGAGACCATTACATGACTGGCACCCAAGTAATAGATTTCAAACCCAGGCATTTATCATGCACTTTTGATCATCTCATCCCTTTCTTTGTTTGCTTATCTCTCTCACCCAGACCTATGCATACCATTCAAACCTCTTTAGATCTTCAAAGACCAAACGTTTTCCAAAATTCCCCATAGAACCACAGCCAGAGATATCTACTTCCATTTTCTCAAATGTTGGATAATGACATTTCTCCACAAAAATACCCTGTCTAAAATTCAGGACAGTCAAGTAATGATGCATTTAAGATCCCTACATAACTGCTGTGGTATAAACAGGAATTTTATATTACTTGAATGGAACCAGAGATACACCTAGGTTAATATTCTGCCTCCAACAGTAGCTGACACTATCAGTTTGAAAGGAAAACCAAATCTTTTAAAAAGATCAAAACAAAATAAAAAATCAAAGAATTCTTCCCTCAATTTCCTGCTCATTTCCTTACATTTTATTTTATCTGTTGCTGTTATGCTCCTTGCATCCTAATGAACAGTAACAAAGTGTACTGGATGTCCATCTCTTCTAATCATACAATCATAGAGTCATTAGGTTGGAGAAGACCATCAACTCCAACTGTACCTGTTCACTACTAAATCTTGTCCCCAAGCACCTAATCTACCTGCCTTTCAAACACCTCCAGGGATGATGACTCAACCACTTTCCTAGGCAGCCTGTTCCGGTGCCTGATAACCCTTTCTGTGAAGAAATTTTTCTTAACGTCCAGTCTAAACTTCCCCTGATGCAACTTAAGGCCATTCCCTATTGTCCTATGAACTGTCACTTGGGAGAAGAGATCAACACCTACCTCTCCACAACCTCCTTTTAGGTAGTTGTATAGTGCAATAAGGTCTCTCAGCCCTCTCTTCTTCAGGCTAAACAATCCCAATTCCCTCAAGTCACTCCTCTGTAACCCCAGAATGGATGAGTTCCTTGAATTCCTGGCTCTGTGTGAATGCCCTGATATTACACTGAAGATGGTCCTGGTGAAATCGTGAAAACACTGACTATAGAATAACACACTAATGGAAACTCACCACTGAAATTACAATTCAGCTGCTGTTTTTCATGTTGTGGTTTGAGCTAAAGTAGAATCAGTTTTTTAACTTCAGCTAAGTCTCGTGTAAGTATCTTCATTTTCTGATATTAACTGTATGTTTTCCAGACAGTGTTTCTCTCTAGAAGTTATAACATGGGGCATTGGTACTCAGAAAGGTTATTGCTTATACTCATTCCTATTATAACCAAGGCCAACCTCTAGCTACTGGAGTGCCACAAGTCAGAGGCAAAAAAGGTTGCATCTGCAGGGAAGAGTGGACAGAATGGGTAACCCCAAACTGTCCAGCAGTGTATTCTATCCCATATACATCAGATTCAGTATAAAGCTGAGAGATCATGAGGATCTCACTCTCTTCTGTGACAGCCAACATCCACTGAGGACCTTGTCTCTCTGTTTGCCCCTGCTCCTGGATCCATGCATTCCTGAATCCAGTTCCTGAGCCCAGTTCTCTCCTGCCACAAACCTTGTCTGCCCTGCAGCATTTGTGGTGACATATAATCAATGAGGGGCGGGCAATTTCATATACGTGGACATATATTATTGCTTTCTTATTGTTTTCATTATTGTTATTATTGTTGTTGTTATTCCATTAAAACTTTAGTTTTGGTTTCCAATCCACAATTTTTTTTTTCTTATTTCCCTTTCCCTGGGGGTGGGAGGGGAACTAGAAGTCTAACTGCTTGATTTTTAACTGCCAAAATTGGCTGGGCCAGGGCTAAACCATGATAGGTATCAAAGCAAGTAAACAACAAAAATCATAATCATGCCTGATAGTCCTAAATCTGTTTGCTAAAACTATTTAGGAGAAAGAAGTTCTGGTATTACACATGCCAAGTGGGGTTACCTGCTATTGTGGTAAGTCCAGTCTCCTCCAAGAGACTTCTGGAATTCTTGAATTTGGCATTCCCATCTCAAAATACATGTTCTGAGATTGTGCTCAGAAACACATGCTCAGAAGAGGCCTCACACACCAACACCTCTGTCCAAAATGATCGCATCCTTTCAGCACCCCATCTAGCACGAGAGGATCCCACCTCCAAGTCCCTTCGAGAATATCAGCATAGCTTCCTAGTCCTGACATGTTTCCTGGATGAAATTAGCTACAGCAACTCAAGTGTCTCACATACACATCTGTTAAATGTACTGCTGAACCTCCGTCTGACTGTGTGACTAGCCCAGTGTTTAGTACACTGAATAATGATGATGACCTCAATCAGTCTTTAGCTTTTTATGGAAAATATAAAGAATTAGATATTTACATGCATACACATGACACAATTTCTGAGTTCCTTTTATAGTTTCTGAGCTTTTTTTTCTCACCCAAAACAAAAAGGAAAATAATTAATGCAGTTGTATGGTTGAAATATTCTGCATGAAATTGCTTGGAAAATAAGGGAAAACGTATTTATCACTATCTATAGAATTCTAATGATACAAGCTGAGTAGGCATTACATTCTGGCATTCATTATCTGGTCTTCAGCTCTTTTACCACAGCCCTGTTGCAAGATTTAATGTGCATTAGTCCTCACTATCTACAGCATCTTAGAAACCTGAAAGAAACTTCCCCTAAACAGCTTTGCTATTTAGTCTCAGTTTTGCCAGGATTTCTGCATATGCAGCTATCTGAACACAACTCAGTCTGGTTTGGTTTTCTGTGAACCTTTTAAATTTCTCTCTGCCTTTTTAAGGTCTCAGATTATATATGCCCTCAAAATTGCATACAGCTGTCCAAACACAATCTTAAAAGCCCCTTAGAGCATTAAAATAATTTTCCCTGCATTGCACTCTATCCTCCTCTTTAACGCTAATAGCGTTTTGTTTGCTTTTTTTATCTTCACTTATGTGTAATACTGAGTTTGATTCCTTGATTGTCTACTGTCACATGCAGATATTACTTCTCATCTGTGTTTGACAGGATGTGCCTGTTAGTGTATATCCTGCTTTTTTCTAAATCTACTGCTTTGTTGTTTCACAGCAATCTNCAACTTAAGGCCATTCCCTATTGTCCTATGAACTGTCACTTGGGAGAAGACGTCAACACCTACCTCTCCACAACCTCCTTTTAGGTAGTTGTATAGTGCAATAAGGTCTCTCAGCCCTCTCTTCTTCAGGCTAAACAATCCCAATTCCCTCAAGTCACTCCTCTGTAACCCCAGAATGGATGAGTTCCTTGAATTCCTGGCTCTGTGTGAATGCCCTGATATTACACTGAAGATGGTCCTGGTGAATTTGTGAAAACACTGACTAATGGAAACTCACCACTGAAATTACAAGTCAGCTACTGTTTTTCATGTTGTGGTTTGAGCTAAAGTAGAATCAGTTTTTTAACTTCAGCTAAGTCTCGTGTAAGTATCTTCATTTTCTGATATTAACTGTATGTTTTCCAGACAGTGTTTCTCTCTAGAAGTTATAACATGGGGCATTGGTACTCAGAAAGGTTATTGCTTATACTCATTCCTATTATAACCAAGACCAACCTCTAGCTACTGGAGTGCCACAAGTCAGAGGCAAAAAAGGTTGCATCTGCAGGGAAGAGTGGACAGAATGGGTAACCCCAAACTGTCCAGCAGTGTATTCTATCCCATATACGTCAGACTCGGTATAAAGCTGAAAGATCATGAGGATCTCACTCTCTTCTGTGACAGCCAACATCCACTGAGGACCTTGTCTCTCTGTTTGCCCCTGCTCCTGGATCCATGCATTCCTGAATCCAGTTCCTGAGCCCAGTTCTCTCCTGCCACAAACCTTGTCTGCCCTGCAGCATTTGTGGTGACATATAATCAATGAGGGGCGGGCAATTTCATATACGTGGACATATATTATTGCTTTCTTATTGTTTTCATTATTGTTATTATTGTTGTTGTTATTCCATTAAAACTTTAGTTTTGGTTTCCAATCCACAATTTTTTTTTTCTTATTTCCCTTTCCCTGGGGGTGGGAGGGGAACTAGAAGTCTAACTGCTTGATTTTTAACTGCCAAAATTGGCTGGGCCAGGGCTAAACCATGATAGGTATCAAAGCAAGTAAACAACAAAAATCATAATCATGCCTGATAGTCCTAAATCTGTTTGCTAAAACTATTTAGGAGAAAGAAGTTCTGGTATTACACATGCCAAGTGGGGTTACCTTCTATTGTGGTAAGTCCAGTCTCCTCCAAGAGACTTCTGGAATTCTTGAATTTGGCATTCCCATCTCAAAATACATGTTCTGAGATTGTGCTCAGAAACACATGCTCAGAAGAGGCCTCACACACCAACACCTCTGTCCAAAATGATCGCATCCTTTCAGCACCCCATCTAGCACGAGAGGATCCCACCTCCAAGTCCCTTCGAGAATATCAGCATAGCTTCCTAGTCCTGACATGTTTCCTGGATGAAATTAGCTACAGCAACTCAAGTGTCTCACATACACATCTGTTAAATGTACTGCTGAACCTCCGTCTGACTGTGTGACTAGCCCAGTGTTTAGTACACTGAATAATGATGACGACCTCAATCAGTCTTTAGCTTTTAATGGAAAATATAAAGAATTAGATATTTACATGCATACACATGACACAATTTCTGAGTTTCTTTTATAGTTTCTGAGCTTTTTTTCTCAGCCAAAACAAAAAGGAAAATAATTAATGCAGCTGTATGGTTGAAATATTCTGCATGAAATTGCTTGGAAAATAAGGGAAAACGTATTTATCACTATCTATAGAATTCTAATGATACAAGCTGAGTAGGCATTACATTCTGGCATTCATTATCTGGTCTTCAGCTCTTTTACCACAGCCCTGTTGCAAGATTTAATGTGCATTAGTCCTCACTATCTACAGCATCTTAGAAACCTGAAAGAAACTTCCCCTAAACAGCTTTGCTATTTAGTCTCAGTTTTGCCAGGATTTCTGCATATGCAGCTATCTGAACACAACTCAGTCTGGTTTGGTTTTCTGTGAACCTTTTAAATTTCTCTCTGCCTTTTTAAGGTCTCAGATTATATATGCCCTCAAAATTGCATACAGCTGTCCAAACACAATCTTAAAAGCCCCTTAGAGCATTAAAATAATTTTCCCTGCATTGCACTCTATCCTCCTCTTTAACGCTAATAGCGTTTTGTTTGCTTTTTTTATCTTCACTTATGTGTAATACTGAGTTTGATTCCTTGATTGTCTACTGTCACATGCAGATATTACTTCTCATCTGTGTTTGACAGGATGTGCCTGTTAGTGTATATCCTGCTTTTTTCTAAATCTACCGCTTTGTTGTTTCACAGCAATCTGCTTAAAGACACATTAAATTTGCCCACCACAGTTTCCTAACCAAATGATTCTTCAAAATAAAATTTCATTCTTCTATATTAAAGGCCTGAGATAAATTCTTTTTAAACAAACCCAGGTCTGTCTTCAATGTTATAGGATCATCCATAACCACCTGGTTTGTTTTATTTACATGTATGTGATTGTGCAAATCAAAGAGTTATTATTTCAGTGCAAAACTAATTTAACAACCCTCTTCCTACTGCAGGTAACTGATTCATTCCCTCATGCTACTAAAAAAAATCTAGGCTGTGTAAGTGACCTATGATTCAGGCAAACATAGGTGCAATGATCTCAATCAGTCAACACAATGCAGGCTCAGAGAAATAGTCTTATATTTTCCCCCAAAACTATAACTAATTATGTAATTTTGCACTTAAAAAGGCAGAGGAGGGACATAGAAATGAGTAAAGATTAGTTCTCAAAGCTGTTATTTGGTTTAATTTTGGTTACAATGACATTTGGAACATAAATAGCCTTATTTCACTTGAGGAATAAAATTTCTGGTGCTTAAAAGGCTGTTACACAAGACACTAGCAATGCTCATTAGAATAAATGCATTCTCTGAGACAAAGCTTCATTTTAATTATCTGTTTAATTTAAACATGAGAGCTGAAAAAATTATGAGTGACAAATATTGCTGCTCACCAGGCTGAAAATTCTACCCCTTTTTCATGAAAGCACAGAGTATATCACAGAAGCATAGAACTTACTGAAAAGGAATATTATATTAATTTCTTCTGCATGGGTATAAATAAGTCCTTCTTCATAAGTATAAATGTAGATAATGCCATTATTATTTTGTTTTACTTTGAATCATAAATATGAAAACAGAAGAAGTTAAAACTAGTAACATGCATAACATGCACAGAATAAAACGTAAGTTTATGACAAGATATAATTGTAATTGTTTGATAGGAATGGTTGGACTCGATGATTCAGTGGGTCTCTTCCAATCTGGTTATTCTATGATTATATGATTCTAATTTTCTACCTAGGCACAGATTTCTAGAAGTTTACGGAAAACTGTAGTGGATTTCAAAATGTATCTTAAAAATGTTTTTTCATATTTTCATATTTTTCTATATTTTCTTTTTAAAATTTCTTTTGTAACTATACAGATCTAATATCGTGTTGCACTCTGAAGGAACCAGTCTTTGACTGACAGATTGAGGACAAGAGTAGGGCATGATAGCAGTAAGAGCTGCAGCAGAGAATCCAAGAGGGGGATAAGGTGTAACATAAACACGAGGCCACAATGAGCATAAGCTCTGGCAGAAATGTTTCCTGTAGCTTTTCTTTCACATCTCTGCCCCAAACCAACTTTAAGAGTTGGAGAGAGTAGCAGTGTTCACTGCTCTTTTGTAAAGTGTGAAAGCTGAAACCAATGGATGGATCCACAGCCAGTTATCAGCATTAATATCAGCCTCCAGAAAGGATGTTCAGCAGTTCAGTGACAACTAATGAAGTTACCATGATGCATATGAAACCACAAGCAATACCATGCATCAAGATAAAAGGGAAGAGAAAACGGAGAGCAAGAAGATCCTAGCAGGCTTTGAGTATTCCAAACCCATTGCTGGTCAAACAAGGACTGAAATAAGGTCCTTTCATTGCTGGATTACTTCCTTCAGTTGCTGATATATTACAAGAATCCACTCTGCCTTCTTTCAGACATTTACTGTCTTTTCTAACTAATTACTAGGACCTGTTGACTTGCCCTTTGGGCTCTACACCATGTGTGGTATGTAGTCACATTAAGATAACTTAATCCCTTCTATTCAAATTACTTGATGGAGAACTGCAAGGGACAATTACTCTCTAGGACCTTCACTCTCCAACACGTTGCTAGTTTAAGAGATGTCATGCTGTCAATAATTGCTAAATTTGCAACTTTCACTAAAAAAACCCCACTAACAAAAATTGGAAACCCAGTGAAATAAATATTAATTTTTAAACCAGCTAACTTAGGAGATAGAGTGAGTACAGTATTGACAAAACCAGTGTAAAATATTGTCCAGAATTCTGAGTCCTGAAGCCAAACACTTACAAACAAAAAATAGGAAGTCCCACAATTTGTTTTTACTAGGTTCACCTCTGTAAAAGATTTTCTTTTTTGCATGTGTGCACATTCATCCCCATAACACAATGTTTTATTTGTCTGTGATTTTTAGGAGAAAAGCAAGAATTACCCTTTCATTTATATTTATTGAAAGAAAAATATAATGGATTTTTGTAAAGGAATCTCATTCTCACCTTAGACAGAGTGTGAGATGCTTAAAATATGTGAAACAATAAATTGCACCTGGAAGTTAAATATTTTTTTATCTTTTTCCCAATATTAATCTTTAGCAAAAGACTATGACATATATTATTCCTTGTACAGCTGTTTTGGCTTTGCATGTTCTGTGGTTTGTTTTTTTTTTAATTTTCCTCTTCAGTATATTTTCATTCTTTCCATTGATCTTTAATACACAGCATTCTAAATAACTAGAAATATCCAAAGAACTGCCGTTATTTTTTTATTTGTTCTTTTTTCATCATACAAATTTAAACAACAGGAGCTTTAATTAACATTAGAAGAATTTCCCTCCTGTGGCCTAGAATTTACATGGCTAAATTTCCCTTCAGATTCCTGGGAGAATTAGTGAAATAACTTATCCTTGGCAATATTTACATGGTCTGCCAGGAAACTTCCAGCATGAAAATTGTAGAGACAGAAGAATAATCAATTAGTACTTGCTAGGAATACTCTTTTCCCTTTGGCTAGGAGATCAAAGCTGAATAATTATCTGACCATATTCTAAATGCTATATTTACCAAATGTAAATGCACAGAGAGAATACACTCAATTTGTCAAGTAATTTTTGTCCATTTTAGGAAAAAAATCATTATGGATGTCGTAACTACCCATTACCGATGACATTTTAAATTGTGCTGTCCTTTGAATGAGTGCTAATAGTTTAGAATGTTAAGTCAAATATACAGTTTCATGAAATAATTCCAAATGGAAAGGAAAAGATATGTTAATGCATCTTGGGGAGTAAAACAAACAAACAAACAAAGCCACAGGTCAATCTTAAATATTTTTCTTTCACTTAGAAGACTGTGGAAAAATAATATTGGAGTAAGAAGTATATCTGTTCAAATGTCAACACTTCTATCGCTACACATCCTTAGATAGGTGAGATCTGAAATGGTTTAATTAGTATTTCTATCTTTATTTCATTCTCTTCATTCCTTTACATTGACTGTGTATATAAATTATACATCTGAAAGAATATTACTGGCAGCCTCCATGGATTTGAGCACTAAAACACAAGATGACTTCTGAATTTAAGTGAAGAAGAGATATTCAGAAGGTGCTTTATTTAGCTGAGGAAATCACAGTCAGAACACTACCTCTGCAAAAGGAACAAAACAGACAGTAATGTGGCAGAAATCAGCCTTAATTTCACATATGTGTTGACAAATATTTTTTGTTGTTCTTAGCCCGCATAACTTAAGCCTATTCTACACCTTAACTAGAACACTGATAGTTTCTGGTAATGATGTATAGAAAGTCAATATTTGATGGGAGCTGGCATGCAGAACTGTATGAGATACTGTGGTCTTACTCCGTTCTTAGAATAAAACATAAATATGACATCTCTATTACTACCCCATGGAAAACTGGTTTATGTCGATACAGTGAAAATTAAACATTGCATCAAAATTTTCAAGGAACTTCCATAATTTTGTATTTATTCCTCAATTTGTCTTGATGCTTTCTAAAATAATTTTGATTGCTGTAATGGATTACAGAATAATTAAACAGAGCACCCAGTTGTTATTTTTTTCTTGAAACATGCGATCAGAAGCAGTCAAGGAACACAGGAAACATTTTAAGGGTACTCACAACTAATAAAATTATAATCAATATCAACAATAATTAGGAAATAAGTGTGTATATAAACAACCAAGACAGTAAGAAATGTCTTTAATACAGATGTGTTAAAACAGTCATAGATCCCATTGAACCACTCAAAGAGAAAAAAGGCGTTGGTGGAAGAAAAAACCCAGAAAATATTTAGGAGTCATTATTTATATACATCCCAGTAAAAATTGCTTTCTATTGTTAAATAAAGTATTAGAGTAACATCTTTTTTCCTGTAGTCAACAAAATTATGCAGTGAAGCGTGACAGCAGTCATAGTGATTTGCATAGCATGTGAGTAAGTCCAACTAATGCCTAGACAAATTTTCATGAAGACAATTAAGTTAATATGGGTTCTCAGGAAACTGCCACCTCCACTTGTGTACGTCAACTCTTAAAGACAAACATAAGATACAAAGACTTAGAACAAAATTGTACTTTCTGCCTACAAGTTTCCCACTCATTCTTCCATAATATTTTTTACTATAAAAAGATGTATAGCAAAAATCATAAACAACTTGTTGGCCCTGGGCATTTTCCTCCAAGTTTTAGCAAATACAAGAACAATTACAGCTTTTCCACTTTTAACATTTTAAGCCACCAAATGGTAAACAGGAACAGTTTGAGTAAGATTAAGAGCCTGAAAGTTCCTGCAGCTATTCACATATTACTCTTCTACATAGTCTGCAAAAGATCCTGTTGCTTTTGGCTGAGCTGAGAGCTCCCCATGCTTCTTATGTCAAGCTAAAGATAACTGATGAAAATGTTGCATTTTTGTACAAGTAGCTTGGGAAAGAAACAGATGCTTTAAATTGGCCTCTGTGAAGCTCTGTGATCGCAGATGGGGAATACACTATTAAAACATGGCCATTATATTACTTTTACTATCTCTAGTCTGAAGTAAACAGAGGCCAGTTAAGGACTACCACGTCTGGAGATTCACTTGGGGCAAACATTAGCACACGCAGTGTTAATAAAACATGTTTAGAAAGCATCTTACAGTAATGTGTACTATGGAGCAAGCTGAAAATAGCCTCCAGCAGCTGTGAAGCACAAGGGGCACAGCAGAGCCAGAACCTGGTGTTTTGACTGGCACTTCTATTCTAAGCAGCCTGTTCTCATCACAGAAGCTATCAACAGGTAGAGGGTGTAGGCATCTGGAATGAATTATGTATTTCAGGAATAAGAAAGAGGTAGGAATCATAAAGACAGAAGCTCTAATTTGGTTCTCGTTTGTACCTCAGTCTAAAGTAATATGGTTACTAAGCCTGCAGTAGTAGTGTAGGGTTGATTGAAACTGCCAGACAGAGGAGTGTTTCAATGTCATTAATATTCCCTGAAGTTAGAAAAAACCAACCAAACAAATCAAAGTAAAACCCAGAAATGGATACGTAATAGTCATCTACAGAAGCCTACACCTAACCCCCCCCACCCCGGGATCTGGAAAGAGAAAAGATAGATATGATACCTTTTGGAGAATTGTATTAGAGTGAGAGCCAGTGCTCTCTAAAACAGCTTATTTCATTCCATTGATGATAAAAAGCTATGTTTCCACAAAGGAAACTCAAATTGCCTAATGCTAGGGAAGACTCACTTGATTTATTTGTGTATTCGATTTTTTCCCCCGCCCCAGTCATCAATGACAGCAGTCATTGTTACTTGGCCATTGTTTACTCTTCAATCTTCCTCCTACCTCCCACCATAAAATCCAATTCATATATTTAGGAAGCTTATAAATAAGTGCTTCTCTCTCTCTCTCCAACTGTAAACTCAGTTCAAACACAAACAGAACGATCAACTTTTTAAATTTAAGGACTAGTAAACTCTCAGTGAAAATTCAGTTAGTGCTTGATGACATGCTGGATGAAGGGCAGTTCATCAGAAATTAACTTCTTCACAGAAAAAAAAAACTTGATCCATGAAATTTACTGTAGTCTAACTATGTCCAAAAGGTGTGACAATGCTTTCCTATGTTGCTAGTGAAACTCACGGATTAGCTGTTAATAAGAGGTAGGTTTGCTCTTAAATAATGTTAGATAAGTAAAGGCTGAGAGCATGTAGTCTTACCTGTAAAATCTGAACAGCTTTTTCAAAACTTTTTGCTTAGCGTTCCCCAGAGTAATAAGAAAACAGCTAACATACCTAACTGTTAAAATCTTGACATACCTATTCTCCCACTTCTATATTCTATTTTGTAAAAGCCTTTGAAAATTATTTAAAAGCAGCATTTCCAACCACCACAACTACATAGCTGGAAGGTTGAATTCTCATCCTTCTATTAACTTCCCTTTAAAACTGAAAAAATTTAAACATCTGAGTAAAACACAGTAAGAAAAAAGTTAAATTTGGACTTGACTGAAATCAGTAAGTATGTCTACATTCTGGGTGGAAAGCTACTTGGATGGCCGGGCCCAGAGAGTGGTGGTAAATGGAGTTTACTCCAGTGGGAGGCCAGTCACAGGTGGGGTTCCCCAGGGCTCAGTGCTGGATCCAGCCCTGTTCAATGTCTTCATCAATGACCTGGATGAAGGCATCGAGTGCACCCTTAGCAAGTTTGCAGATGACACTAAGCTGGGTGGAAGTGNACCGCTCCTTGAATCCTGTGTTCAGTTCTCGGCCCCTCACCACAAGAAGGATGTTGAGGCTCTGGAGAAGAGCAACAAAGCTGGTGAAGGGGCTGGAGAACAGGCCTTATGAGGAACAGCTGAGAGAGCTGGGGTTGTTTAGCCTGGAGAAGAGGAGGCTGAGGAGAGACCTCATTGCTCTCTATAACCACCTGAAAGGAGGTTGTAGAGAGGAGGGAGCTGGCCTCTTCTCCCAAGTGACAGAGGACAGGACAATTATTCTATGATTCTATAAGGCAGTATCAGCAGCCATTGATGGCAATACACAAGGAGCTTGAAATACATGGCAGATCTTGACAAATAACCTCGTTATGCTTTTCCTACAAATGCTTCCAATTTACTGGTTCCTTATCACACCACCAGTTACAGGACAAGAGCAGTGGTTTGCAGTAGGGTTAGTATGTTGTCTTCCTCACAGAATATGACTAGTGTAAGTAAGCTTCAGCAGCATAATTTATTAGATCATTAGTGAAGACACCTCTAATGCATGTGTGCATGGGAGTGACAATGTTTATGAACCCTGGGGGTGTCCTACTTTGGGAAAACTTCTGTACTAAATCAGCAGTATGGAAGGCAGTATCTCATAATGTGAATGAGCTCTTTTATTTCACACCATTAAGATCTGGGAATTTTTAACCCATTAAGCCTTTGTGGCAGTAAGCTTACAACTGACACTTCCCTCCAAAAAATCAAATCTTTCTACAATTTTTTTTTTGGAAGCACAGATCAGGTAGCTGGTTTTGTTTAAATGTAGCTAAATTTATGCATTTTACATGGATATCTGGTTGGTCACTGGTTAATCATCTACCAAGATGAAGAATGGAATTAAAAGGACTCATTTCTCCTGCTGTTTTCTTACTGTTGTTTGCCAACTTGAGGTACATGTTATGTCATGGGTCCTGCAGCTCCTGCTCCAGGTATCAGTAAAAAGCATGGCAACCACACTACTGAGCAGGGAAGGTGAATTATGTCTTCGATTAACAGAAAATGGAAAGTAATGGAGTAGACAAAACCCATACTGGCAAAACTCCTGCCCTGTCAGATATGGGGGGACAACCTCCACTTGTACAGGGGCTGCATCTCCTTTTCATGTTTTTAGCAGATACCTGAATGCATTCCTCAGTCCCAGTCAAGGTACCCATTTAAGGCTCACTGAATTGTTTAAAGGCAAACAACCTGGCCGAATATTTGTGCTACGTAGCAGTACTTAATTAGTGTGTTTGGGTAAATGTAAACGAAACTTATCCAGTCTGCTACTGCAAATTTAAACCTCTAACTGTCACTTTTTCGTCACTGAGAATTTTTCACATGTTTTGCTGCACAAAAAATTGAGATTCTTGTTCATAGTTCTGGGGGGTTTTTTTAGGCCAGAGGATTCTTCAAGCAACCTGTAAATGCTGAGGTTTTACTGCACTGCCTTTTAGTTATCCAAAGGTTATCCTACTTACAGGTCAAGGTCCCTCGTGGCCCTCTATCACAACTGTGAAGCCTGCTTTATAACTATCTCCTACTGTCATTTTAGTTTAAACTTTTAACAATTCCTAGCTTACTTTTATACAAAAGAAGAGAATTAATGGAATTTTGAATTAACCTGTTCCTACTAATTAACACCAACAATGTTGTTGTCAACACTGTAAGACTTCTATATTGTTGTCTGTTAGTATTCATCTAGAAGAACCATCTGTGACTGGGAAAATATCTTACTATTTCCTTCAGGTAATAGTCTTTCTAGTACATTAAAGAGATTTTTTTAAAAAAATGTTAAACTTCACTTTCCAGGATGAAGTAAACTCTTGACATGAGAATACCCAGGGGAAAAGCAATGATGCAGAGGAAAACAAAAAACCAATGTAATCAAAGTGTTGTGGATTCTTATCTGGTTCAGCCAGAACAGGTCATTATATTTTGTAGTATTTTGGATCTCTGTCTGTGTTACTTTTATTCAGTTTGTTACTGACTGCTGTTTATGCAAAGACACCAGAAACAAACAAACAAAAGCCCCAAGGAAAACAGCCCACAAATAAGTGGATAATCCCAAAACCCAAACTCAGACAAACCACAAACCCAAACCAAAAAGATGGAAAGAACAGTTTCTCTCATTTCTGCTCTTGCATGGAGCTGTGCTAATTTTACCTTAGGTTTTGNATGCATTCCTCAGTCCCAGTCAAGGTACCCATTTAAGGCTCACTGAATTGTTTAAAGGCAAACAACCTGGCCGAATATTTGTGCTACGTAGCAGTACTTAATTAGTGTGTTTGGGTAAATGTAAACGAAACTTATCCAGTCTGCTACTGCAAATTTAAACCTCTAACTGTCACTTTTTCGTCACTGAGAATTTTTCACATGTTTTGCTGCACAAAAAATTGAGATTCTTGTTCATAGTTCTGGGGGGTTTTTTTAGGCCAGAGGATTCTTCAAGCAACCTGTAAATGCTGAGGTTTTACTGCACTGCCTTTTAGTTATCCAAAGGTTATCCTACTTACAGGTCAAGGTCCCTCGTGGCCCTCTATCACAACTGTGAAGCCTGCTTTATAACTATCTCCTACTGTCATTTTAGTTTAAACTTTTAACAATTCCTAGCTTACTTTTATACAAAAGAAGAGAATTAATGGAATTTTGAATTAACCTGTTCCTACTAATTAACACCAACAATGTTGTTGTCAACACTGTAAGACTTCTATATTGTTGTCTGTTAGTATTCATCTAGAAGAACCATCTGTGACTGGGAAAATATCTTACTATTTCCTTCAGGTAATAGTCTTTCTAGTACATTAAAGAGATTTTTTTAAAAAAATGTTAAACTTCACTTTCCAGGATGAAGTAAACTCTTGACATGAGAATACCCAGGGGAAAAGCAATGATGCAGAGGAAAACAAAAAACCAATGTAATCAAAGTGTTGTGGATTCTTATCTGGTTCAGCCAGAACAGGTCATTATATTTTGTAGTATTTTGGATCTCTGTCTGTGTTACTTTTATTCAGTTTGTTACTGACTGCTGTTTATGCAAAGACACCAGAAACAAACAAACAAAAGCCCCAAGGAAAACAGCCCACAAATAAGTGGATAATCCCAAAACCCAAACTCAGACAAACCACAAACCCAAACCAAAAAGATGGAAAGAACAGTTTCTCTCATTTCTGCTCTTGCATGGAGCTGTGCTAATTTTACCTTAGGTTTTGTTTTTTTTTTCCTCTTCCTCAAATACTGTGGGCACTGGATCTGATCAAAATGGCTGTCATTATGGAACTCATGAGATATATTGCTAACATTTCCAGCCTCACATATCTAGAAGTGCATTTATCTTCCTGTACCAGTGTGTCATACTCTGAGCTATAGTTACTGCACTCACATTTGCTTTACAGTTGGTGAGGAATGATTTCCAGTGGCTGAACCCACCCTTCTACCCACTGACTGCCAGTATGAAGAACATGCTTATTTTTTCAAGGTCATTGCTACACAGTAGTACAATATCTGAACTGAAAGACAAGATTTTATATTGTACCAAAGTAAGGAAGTTTTGCAGTACCTTTAATGAGGGTTGGGGTTTTTTTAATTATTTGTTTGGGTTTGGATTTTTATTTAAATATATCTCTGATTTGATTATGTGAACTGAGGAAAGACATATTTATATTCAGTATTCATAGTTAACCTAATATGTTACTAATTGCTTCAACTCCTGGTTTGAAGAATTAATTATTTTTTATTTTATTTTATTTTATTTTATTTTATTTTAATGCATTGTTTTTGCCATCTGACCTGAATATAGAATCATAGATCAACCAGGTTGGAAGAGACCCACCGGATCATCGAGTCCAACCGTACAACTCAATGATCCTATATGAAGTATTGAGGTTTAAGATTTGAAGCACTGGCAGTAATGTTCATAAATTCTCCAGAAGAAGCCTCAGAAGACTTAAGTATTTGTTAGTTTCACAGCCAGTTTAATACATTTCTTAATTTCATTTCACTTCAGGCGTGATTGTCACCCTAGAGGCCAGGCTTCCAGAAACTGAATTTGGTTTGAAGTTGTACAGAGTAGATGTGGAAAGAAGATTCATCTCTGTGGTACTGAATGGTTTACTGATGTCAGAATAATGAAATTGATACCCCAGATTTTAATTTCATATGTGAACAAACATGCTTTTGTAAAACTGCAGTTGTTTGTCAACTTATTGGCCTATATTATTGGCAGAAGGAAACTTTAACATAAGAATTAACATCCCATAGAAGAGAGGGTCCCTTCCAACCCAACAATTCTATGATTCTATAATTCAAATAACATTTATTATTTGGAACATTTCTTTAATCTTGCTTAGCTACAGGCTAGTGAAGCAACAATGCAAACATACAGGATTCCTCTTTTGGGTCTCTAAGGAAATGAAAGATTCTGATAAAGAAGCACAGGACTTCATTAGCAGTGCAGTCATGTACAGGTTCCTTTATGGTTTTCCCAGTTTAATTATGGCAAATTATTGCCTCTTCTGTATCAGCTATATTTATGGATGTTAGATGCATCGTTTCCTGCTTTAAAGAAGTGATGAAATTCATCACTGTAGCATTATTTATCAACTGTTTTTGAAGTTTTGTAAATGTACAAAGCAGGTACTTTGAAGAAGACTTAAAGACTTTCTACTGACATTTATTTCACCTAGACTTTCTGAATGGTTAATAAGTGTTTTAGTGTGTCTAAAAGTTTGGATTATTATTGGTAGAATTTTGCAAAGAACCAGGGGGAGATTTAAGCAGACTATGCCTGTTTTTTTAAGTATAAACATGACAAACATTTATCTGGACAGCTTTGGCATGTCACTTACAGTATTAAAATATACCTTATTAGTGCCTTAGAAAACACAAGACGTTTAGACAGTTGGTTGTAATGTGCTTGACATTAAATTTTTTGTAATTCTTTGTCTGAGGGCAAGACAGACTCATAGCTGTTATTTCAAAAACACTGGTACAGCAACTTGTTTTTCAATGCTTTTTTCTGAGTGAATTAACTAACATACTTTTGAAGCTGAGGTGTGATAATGATATAATTTCTGATAAATACAGAGTTGTTGATTCTGCCTTATGTGAATCAGGATCCTGTAAATATTTTTTTATGATAGATACTTGCCTATGGGTGTCCTTGCACTGTAACCATGCAGACTAATTTTATTGTCTATTTACATTCCAAAATTTGAATGTAATTTCTGATAGTACCTTAGTTATGGAGCCTTTGAATCTTTAGGCTCTCTTTCTCCAAGCAAGAAATATGCAACTGCATAGAGCTGTAGCAAGCCTGGCAGACAGGTTTTTTCTGCTTTATGTTCTGACTGTGATCTAAGATTAAATAAGGATAAGAAACATCAATGAACAAGTGATCTCCTAAGGAAAGGGAGAATTTGTATACTGTAACATAAAACAGATATCACAGCTAAGATTAGTGATTTATTTCTACTTAAAACATCCCTCTCCAAACCAAACATCATAACAATTCTTGTATCCTTACATTTGTGAAAGGACTTAATTGGTTCAGATTTTTGTGTGGTCTAGGGAGCTATGCTGAGCTTAGGAATTATTCTGACTATATAGTTACCAAAATTTATATTAGTGACGGGTGGGGAACAAAGAGGAAAGGGTGAATTCACATAAGAAAATCTTTATATTTAAGTAACAGCAATTATCAGAGGTTCTGCTTGTATTAATATTGTCTGAGTATATTATAAAGCATTTGTCATAGCTAATGCATTCCTGTCAAATCAAGCAATATTGAAAGAGGACTTTTATAATGAATATTAATAGAAGAGACAGCTGTAAGTGAAGAAAATTACAGAGGCATGTAAATGTAGTATTAACTGCTACAGTAAAGTAGTCTTCCACTGTAAATCAATTTCTTCCTATAATGTTAATAAAAAATTAGGTCACTTGTTAGTCATCTGCAAGCTGCTGAGCATTGATATGAGTTTTCAAGTACTTTACTCCTGTGTCTAAGTCTAAATTAAAAGTCATATTCATGAAAATGAGTTTACAGTCTGTGCACTCAACTTAATGACAGTGCAATAGTTTCTGCATAGTTATGAAATTCTTGTTCACACATCAGAACACCTATCTTCCATTCAGACAGCTGTGATGATTTAGACAAGTTAAGGAATAAGAACAAGAATTATCCCTTTACATCAGAAATAAATTGATATAAATTTTGGTTGTGAGTTTTGATCCAGATTTTGAAACTGCCAGTGGGAATTTTTTGGTTCATTGTTTGGTTTTGTTTATTCAAGGTTCTTTGCTTTTTCCTTTCATTGTAAAAATACACATCTGAATTTGTGTTAGGATTTTTTTCATTGATCTCAATTTTTATGTGTTCTCTTTTGGACTAAGAAGTAAAAGTAGGACTTCAGCACATTAAAGATTATGTGCATGAAGTTAGGCTTTGTATTTTTACCAATATATTGGATTTAGTTGTTTTGGTTTTTTGTTGTGTTGGAGGTTTTGTTTGGTTTTTTGTTAGTGTTGTGATATTTTTATTTATTTATATTTTTTTAGCATTAATTAGCTACTACCATCCAAGCCATAGCCTTACAAGAAAAATATTCTGCAGAGAAATGTGGATTGGTTTGTGTGGTTATTATTTGGAAATTCTTTCCTTAATACCAAAAATTTATTCAGAATCTTAATTAGTAAAATACTGTTTCAAGTAAGTTGTAATGAAGCTAAGGTCTCATTTCTTATTTGTAGTCATTTAAATTGAAAGGCAAATGTATTTTTCTTACTTACTTTTGGGAGCTGATCACATTCACACTCTTGGAGCTTTTAACAAAATTGCTACCTGTTACTTTTGCTGTTGTCGTCATCATTAAGGAAGCTGAGGGGACACCTAATCACTGTCTAAAACTGTCTGAAAGGAGATTGTAGTTAGTGGCTGTTGGTCTCTTCTCCATGTGGTAGGTGATAAGATGAGAGGGAATGGCCACAAGTTGCACCAGGGGAAGTTTAGATTGGACATTAAGAAAAATTTCTTCACTGAAAGGTTTATCAGGCACTGGAACAGGCTGCCCAGGGAAGTGGTTGAGTCACTGTCCCTGGAAGTATTTACAAGATGGGTAGATCAAGTACCTAGGGATAAGATTTAGTAGTGGACAGGTATGGTTGGGCTTGATGATCTCAAAAGTCTTTTCCAACCTAGTGATTATGTGATTCTATGATCTTTATTGTGCCAGGTCTTAGAAATTTGAAGTATGGAATTAAAATACTTAAGTCTGAACTTAACCATTCTTAAAACTTTTGCTCATCTTTTATGTACATTTCAAAAACATTTCAGTTTTTAGTATTTAAGTTCCCCAGAGAAATATGTTAATTTCATAATATCTATATGAAGTAAGCTGAAAACATTTAAAAATACTTATTCATAGAATCATAGAATCACCAGGTTGGAAGAGACCCACCAGATCATCGAGTCCAACCATTCCTACCAATCTCTAAACCATGCCCCTCAGTACCTCATCCACATGTGCCTTAAACACCTCCAGGGAAGGCAAGTCAACCACCTCCCTGTTTANTCTCCTGCCCCTTCACCAGCTTTGTTGCTCTTCTCTGGACTCACTCCAGAGCCTCAACATCCTTCTTGTGGTAGAGAGCAGGAAAAAAAAAGGCATGTTTCCCTATTGAGAAATGTTGGTTTGTTAAGGGTAAATACTGCAAGAAAATTTGACTAGATGGCTGAACTGGGTAATCAGTTGAGGTAACTTTCAGATGGATCTGCTAAGATGATGCTAGAAACTTGCAGCTATTAAACCAGTAGAGCAGAAAATGAAGGAGAAATGGTAAAGAGTAAAATCATAGAATCATAGAATAACCAGGTTGGAAGAGACCCACTGGATCATCGAGTCCAGCCATTACTATCAAACACTAAACCATGCCCCTTAGCACCTCGTCCACCCGTGCCTTAAACACTCCTAGGGAAGGTGAATCAACCACCTGCCTGGGCAGCCTGTTCCAGTGCCCAATGACCCTTTCTGTGAAAATGTAGCAAATGAGAAAATAAAACCTGTAGGGCAGCTGTCTTAGGACTTCTCTGATAAGGTGAGTGAACTAAAGATCATCCAAGTGCTCTAAAGTAAGAAAATGCCTATTTGCAAGAAGAAATGAGATAATTTGGGGAAAAATGTGATAAAAAAGTCTGATTTTTAAAATTCTCATTTTGTGTATTACTTAGCTGGAAACATGGGTTTTAAAAAATAATGCTAATAGTTATGCTTCAATCAGTGCATATCTACTGGATTAAATAAGTAGATCCTTCTGAATCTCCTAAAATGCTTATTACAATACTTAAAACTAATCAGAGGTGGAACAAAAAAGTAAAAAAGGTACTAAATTCTGATATAAAGAAGTAGGAAGAATGCTTGAAAGTATACAGCTTGGGAATTAAACCTGACAGGAAAAAAAATTACCAAGGCAGGTATAATAACAGAAAGAAATCAGTCTTCCAGAGCAATAAAACATCCTTAATTATCTGAAGTCAATTTTATAACTTAATTAAGGACACTAAAACAGGGTACATGCAGCTTTGAACCATAAAGCCTTTGTTTATCCAGGAAAATCTACAGCAGCAATTATGATTTTCTAGGATATTATTTAATCAAGTCCAATTCACTTGTCCAGTCCTGTACAAAACATGGAAAGTTAAAATATTATGACCTAGGCAGGACATACTTCAAAGCCCAATTTTTATGTTTTTAAACTGTATGTTGTTTGACTGAAGTCAAATAAATCAGTTTTATGCTTAAACTTAAGTACCATTAAATTTTCAAGTAAAGGATTTCATTACAGAACATCTCAAATATATAATACACAAGATCTGCATTCTCCAGGCAGCACAGACTTCTTTTCTGGGAGCAGCCAGGAAGACAAATTATATATTTGAAGCAAGAAAAAAAAATTATCCATTCAGTTTTCTGTGAGGTACAACAGAACACTGCCCAGAGGACTTCCATTATTAATTCCTGAGTCAAACCTAATAGCTTTGGTCAAATGATCATGAGAATCTCACATGAGATTTTGTATATATTATAATCCTTCTCAGAGTTAAAAAGGTTTCATCTTGATAGTGGAATTAAGCTATTTTTCACTTGCAGTCTTTGAATATTGCCATGCCCTCCAAGTACTAGTAACTGTTTTACAATTAGATTGCCATTTTGAGGCAATATTTTTATGGACTAGGATGAAAATACTGCTTACATTCTCTTCAATAAATAAATTGAAGTTGAATGCATCTATCTAATTAGGTCTTTTACTATTCAAGCATTCTTAAATAACTGTATTAGATCTTCCCTAAGTTTCCACACAATTTGATGATATTGCAAAATAAGTAGATAATACTATTTCCATACAGTAATAAAAGAAACAAAAATCTTTGAATACCTCCATTATCCTCAAAGAAAGTTTTTTTCACAAGATTTCCTGGAAACGTTATTACTCCAGTCATTCCTGTGTAGCTGATATTTAAGCAGGTACTCCCAAGTTGTCTTCATCTTTACATGAAGTCCCAAAACTTTTCAATACATTCTTTATTTTTCTTTTCTAAGAACAATTAATTTTTTTGCATTAAAGGCTTTTGATTCAGTCATATTCCTGCTCATCTTTATTACTCATCCAGAACTCTAGTTTTTGTGACATTTGCAATTTGTAAAATCTTTATAATTCCTTGCAGGTAGCTGATAGGGCAAGATTAGAATACAATTAAGACCCTATTTCAGAAGGATTTTACTGGAAAATTTCTACACCAGCTTGTATGCCGTGACTACATTCCGAGGCCTATAATTAGCAGGCTTAAATCCACTTAATATGTTCCATATTCATTCTGTACCATTCCAGTATCTTAGATGATTTTTAACCTCTGGATATTTTAAAGCCATGCAAACACAAAGCAACAGCATCAGCATGCTTGTCCTTTATCAATCAAATATGTTATTTCATAAAAAACATTTTAGGCAGGAAAGCCTGACTTTATATCAATTCACGTTCATAGTCGTTATATAATTGATCTAATTTACTTCAGTACTCAAGTACCCTGTCAGCTACTGCTGTATTTTTCCCAAAATTGAAAAAATAATCAATTGATTCTCTTTACCTGTTGTGAATACTGACACAATATTATCTTCCTTCTGGTCATCTGGATTTTCTAGACTGTTTACAGTGCATATGAAAACATAACAATTTATTCAGAAGGCTTTTTATCCACTTATTTTAAAATTTTCACACACAACTTTTCCAGATCAGTTTTCTAATTTACTACTTGTGGTTAAATGTATCATTAGCCTGGAAAGCATCTAAACATCAACATTACCATCAAATTTATATAAGTAAGCTGTTTTTTCCCTTCTCAAACCAAATATATCAGATACAATTCCTTGGTTTGTGTTGCTCTTAAAATAACGTTTTAATTTCACTTGATGAGCCAGCTTTCATTCCTGTATCCATTGGTTTCCTCTAATAATATTCTGTAGCTCTTAGTCTCTGATTTACACAAATTGTTCTTTCATACAAATTGTGCTGTGGAAATTCCATGAAACAAGAGTTTTAATACACAGAGGCTGCTATTTGATGTATCATGGTAAAGTACAGAATGCACAAAGATTGCTGAAGATACCTTCCTAAAGCTTAAGCTTAGCTTAGTTATATGATTTAGCACTGCAGTGACAGCAAAACTTAAAACAACTAGATGTTAGATGAACTTTTGTATTTTGCTATGTATTCAATAATTCAAAACATGATTTCTTTGTGTGTGTGTGTTTCAGGGGCAAGGAAGGGGGACAATGGTAGAAACTGAGAAAGGATTTGGACATGTTTAATATTTTAGTTTGCTTTATCTTTTTTTGACTGCGACCAAACAAAAAATGTATATTTAATAAGCTTAACTCCATTAATATAGTAAGTGGCCGGTAAACTTTAGCAAAGGATTGACACAGTACAGAAGAATTTCACCTTTGAGACTTCTCCAGTTGAAGAAAGAAATCACTAATGTGCTAACAGTAGATTCCAAATGGAAAACGGAATAAATATTGTTGCAGAAGTAAATTTTACTTAACATTCTTAAGGTAGTTTTTAATGTTTCTCAGTTTTGGCCTATTTCTGAAAATACTTCTATATGCATGCAGCATAGTCTGTTTGTAGAAATAATGATTTCTGCTGTGCTGATTTCTTGTAACATGAATAGCTAATGAAACAGACTAGGTAAAGCAGATTCCCCTATGTTTATTAGTATACTGTTCTCATTCCAATTGTCTTTAGATCACTTTGAAGGATGCTATAAGGGCATCATATAGCAACGGCTCTAAATATTTAGCACAGTACATTTACTCATATTCATAATTGCATTTTCCTTCTTCCTTGGTTTACACATGGTGAGAAAATGGCATGAAAAGCAAAAGGATGTAATCTAAGCAAGCTTTAAAGCATCTTTGCACATAAGATCACCTTTGCCATAGAAATGTCCCACACAAAATAAAACCAGTCCTCAAACAGGTAACAAACAAGTACTCTCTAGTTCTACATTGCACAGCCAATATGATGTCAGCTTGAAAAACATAGATCACTTAAATGAAGACCAATCTACTCTATTGCCCTCAAAGCAGATCTTTCCCATTTGAGAAATTCCAGACCTGCAAAAACTGACCACCTATCTGAGAGCATTGGATTGAGAAGTTTCTGATCCATTCTAAGCTAATCCATAAACTGATAAAACAAATAATTACGCAATAGTAACAGGCTTCTTAATCAAATGTTTTGCAATAAAATCTCGAAAGAGGATCTAGGACTGCAATATAATAACTTTTTTTAAAATCCTCTTGGGCAGAACTGTGAGGCCTTCAGAAACATCCTACTAGCTGCTGTCAGTGTCATTCCCAGCATAAAAAACCACACCATGAAGAATGAGTCAATAAGCAGATAAACGCTACAGTGCTTGATACAATTTTTAAAGAAATACTGTCAAATAATAATAAGATATTTGATGAACATAAGATTACTCCCAAGGTTTCTAGCAGTTTCAACTATGGACATGTTCCCTGAGATAGTATGAAAGACCCTATTTAATATTTAAATAGAAAATGCTTTTCAGACTTACAAACAATAGGTTATTTGTATTGGACTTTCATACTGATTCAATGGGCCGATACAGATGTGACTAACAGCAGTTTCTATCTGCAGGATTATTCAAGCATAAAATTGTTGTCAAGGCAATCCCAATCTAAAGCAGCTGGGTCCAGAGAAAACATATGGTGTTCATATGACAAAGTTCTTGCGTTCATAGATGCAAGCAAATAAGTATTTTATTGCAGATTCATGATCAATTGAGGTACGCATAAATTATTGTAATTTTTATATCACCATTTAGCTAGACCCTGAAAGAAAGAAAAAGCCCTAGTTCTACATAGAGATCATAAATGAACCTATTGTCTTCCAAATTACCATTGAACTCTAATGCAGAATTGGTACAACAGTCTGTGGAATGCTGATAACATTTTGTGATGCAGTCAGCTACGGATTATCTGAAGCATTGAAAAGTCAAAGTATAAGTGATTTAAAGAGAATGTAAGGTTTTGTAGCACAGTTAGATTTTACTGGTTTGGCCTGAATTTCCCAAGTATGTGATTAAGAGAAATGACAGTTGTGAATCGGCAATCTCTAGTTTCTAAGCAAATTACAAGAGAATTAGAAAATAAGAATATCTCTTTCAGGTTATTTTTAATTTTAAAGACTGTTCAGTCAAATAAAATTTAAAAAGAAGTTGAACTTTCAGAATCAGGTGGTTGGGAAGTGGGTGATGAAACCTTTTAGCTGGCCCTGATATCCATTTGTGTTATACTAATAACGAAGTAATTACTCTTCATTTATTATTTCACATGTGCAGCTTTGACATGCTCCACCCAAAATATGCCAAACAAGTTAATATCACATAAAACTCCTTATAAATTCAGGCTTCAAGGTCATCATTCTGGTTTAATGTGTACTAATCTCACAAGACTAAACTCAAAGTCAGCCTCTTAATTCTGCTGTGCTCTAAGCAATGCTGAAATGATGTGAAGAAATCATTTACCAAAACAAAAGCACATTTTATGATATAATAAAACTGGGATCTTACAGTAAATTGTTTCTGTATTCACCAGTATATTTTAAATAGTATTAAACACTATATTGAAATGTTATGCAGTTGACATTTGTATTGTTATTAAAAACACAGTTTATTTTAGTTATGAAGATTACAAGAAAATCTGCTGTCTATAAAAGCTAATAAATAGGTAGTGGCACTTTAAATTAAATATATGTAAATGACATAAATACAGCAGTTTATCTTCCTCAGCTTCCCTTAAGGAAGAAAAAATTAGGGTGGTTTGCCCCTCAGAACAAAGGATTAAACACATAAAGAGTAAACAATAAAATAGGGTAGCTACACCAAGCAACACCGGAAATAATCCCGTAATTCTTAATATATAGAAGCTCTGATAAATCTTAAAGTCTAGTCATTACCAAAACATATGTTTATGAGAAAAAAAGAAAGTACGATCAAAAGCTGAATGTAAGAAAGATAAAATGAAAGTGGAAACAAAAAGAAAGCAGAGGTAAGAGGAAACTGATTTTCATCTTCAAATGGGAGTTTCTTTCCACTGTAAGTTCTGGAGCTGAACAAGGAACTGCATAAACACATTTATGTACAGAGCTAAAATACATATGGCCTTGACTATCTAAGTGATGAAAGAACGCAAGCCAATTGTCTTAATCCACGATATCAGAGTAAACAACAGTTAATTACCTGTCTTCAGCAGAGAGGGGTAAATACTGCAAACATGCAGAAACATATTTATATTAATATATTCAAAGAATATTTCTTCATATTTTTAAATGAAACTGCTATAATACCAGACATTACTACTTTGTCCTTGTATCACGATTCATAGGACGTCTTCAGTTGAGTACTGCATTTGTAAACCTTTTCCTACCCTTACAGCAGCAGTTTTGAATCTTAAGTAAGGTAGAAGATACTAACAGCAAAGAGTCCATTGACTTCTTACTAGAGACCTGAAAGAGACACAATGTCCTAACAGGTTGTATTCACTGGGACATTTATGGTTGAATGTAATATGAGAAAGATGAACAACAAACAATACTCCAGCACTCCATGCTTATTAGGAAATAATTTTCTTTCCATGTCTAATATATTAGATGAGGAAAAGATTCATGTTTTTTTCTAAAAAAAACAAACAAGAAAAAACAAAAATCAAGAAATTCTCTCCTTGCCAGTGGAAAATATAAAAACTACTTAAAAGCATATTAAAATTTCCACTTAACAGATAGAAATAGTGTCATTTGTTACATGGTCATTCAGAATTAACTAACCAACTCATATTTTGAACACTAAGCCTTAAATTCTTACAGAGCAATTCATGATTCAGTTAAAAATAATCAAAAACTGTGGGGAAAAAAACTTGGACACATTAAAGGAAAGGGAAATTTGGTCACTGAAACCGGAATTTTCTCAGGTAACTTTACAAATTAGTGTCATAGTTTACACCTGACCTAGTCACCACAGGCAAGTTTTAAGTATTTTTTTCTCAGGTCTTCACCATTCATCAGTTTTATGACAGTTGTTTCATTTATAAGAAAGTGATTTGTGCCCTTGACCTCACTGACATGACTTCCTCTCACACTAGGGAGAAGCCAGAGCAAATAATGTCAATACGTACATCTATAGTTGGTCAAAGAAACCCACCTAGGCTCTCAATGAATATTAGTATAAAGGCCTCTGCCCTTCTTTCCTTCATGTATCCAATAAAACTAAAAGTACAGATGAACAGTCTAAGCAGTTCAGTAGATTTCACTATGTTAAAACTGCAGTTCTTGGAAGCTGAGCTCTCCATCTTAGTAATAGCTTAAGACACACTGTGCATCATGTTATTGTCACTGCTTACACATAACCAACTTCAGCTCCAGTGTAAGTTGTTGTTTACTGCCAGTATTTGTAGATTGTTGAGTCATTCCACAGAAGCACAGTTAAAGGTTGCAAGGGTGACAAAATGCACTGGAGAATTATTAGAAAAGGCCAAATACACAAAGACAACATACTATATAACAGGGCATGAAATACACTTAAAAGAAATAAAGCAGCTCTGAAGATAAAACCTCTAAATGTGTAACATATTTCAACAGAAAGACATAAAGAAACAATTTAAAATGCAAGAGAAAGAACTTTGTACTTCAATCACATCCCATCAATGATATTTAAAACAATATAATTGCATATAAAATTCATTTTATAGTAGTAATGCATGTTACATATATTCAGTGTGATTTGCCTGATGGTAAGATAATGCAGACATATTAAAGCCATGCACAAGCAGAACTGAGAGATTTGGGTAAGTCTTGCTCGTTACCATTCTAGTTCTTTTCTTTCAGCTTATTATTTTTTTCTTACAGTTTCGTAGGTCTCATTTTTATAAAAAGACATGAAGGAAAACAGAAAAAAAGCTGGATGAACTGCTAGGCACAAAGGGTCGTGGACATCAACACAAAATTGGAGGTCCTCTTGGAATTTATATTCACGCTAACATTGTTTAAAGTCTTCCTTAATGACCCAAACAATGGGACAGAATGCACCCTCAGCAGATCATAAAAATCTGGGAGGCGTGCCTGGTGCACCAGATGGGTATGTTGCCTTTCAAAGGGATCTGGACAAGCTGAAGGAACGGGACAACAGGAGTCTCTTTAAGTTAAACAAAGAGAAATGCAGAAGTCCCACAAACCAGAAGCATTAACCCTACACGTGGTGTGGGCTGGGAGCTGGATGCCTGGAATGAAGCTTTGTGGAGAAGAACCTAGGATCCTGGTGTACACCACTTGAAATATAAGGCAGCTGTATGCATAGGTACAGGATAGACTCAAGGGCAGGAAGCAAAAAAAGACAGAACCAGAGAGCATTTCCTGTGGTGCCCAGTGATGGGACAAAACACAACTGACACGAACAAGAGACAGGACTTAAAAAACTTCTTTACTCTGAGTGTCATCAAACATTAGAATGGGTTGCCAGCAAAAGGTTGTCAAGACATTCAAAGTTGAACTGAAAAAGCATCCTGCTTTAGCTGACTCTGCTCTGACCTGTCGGAGAGGCCTTCCCAATCTTCAGATGTCTCTTCTGAAGTCCCTTCACAGAACCTCAAAAGCTCCGTGATCTTTTTTGTGGCTGCAAAACTCCAACTTATCTTTCTGAATCTCCCCGTTTCATGTGTAGACTGGAAGATCTTTAGGACAGTCACCAGTATATTTTTTCTCTGGTGGCATGAGGATGTCTAATCTGCTAAGACTGTACTAACCAAGAAGATCTTGTCTGTGCCTTGGCCCAGATACACACTTATTCTGTTCACCACATTTTAAGAGCTGCTTATCTCATTTAAGTACATTGGATTTAAGACATACTGTATAACATTCAAAAGCAACATGACTTCATCATAGCGATGGCTCGCAATGACATAGTATTTTCCCTTCCTTGTAATTGTCTATTTCTTCTTCATCACTGGTAACAGGTGATCTAACTCCTGCTGAATTCCGCACTGAATAAGTAAATAAAAAAAATCCCAAATCTTTAAGAACTAATTTGTGATAATGTGGTCATAGAGAGCCTTTTTTAACTTCAAGTAGCTTTGAAAAAAAAAAATCAATATTTAGACATATGCACCAACTATAGGGTTATCATTATATATGGATGTAATCTTTGATGCTCATTCTAGATTAAAAATAAATCCAAATGCAGGATAATGACTTTATTGGACAGGATATAATAGTTAGGATCATAGAACACAGTCTATTTAAATATATTCTGACAGTTGTTCCTAAAGTAACTGTCCTTACAGCCAAAGTGAGGGTGTGAAGCATCTTTATGAGGAAAATATATCTTGGCAGAAAGGAAGGGCAATTTGTAAAGCTATCAAGGGCATTTAACAATTTTATGTTAGGGAATATGTAGGCTTGTATGTTAATATAATGGGAAAATATGAATTTTTGTTGTCACTCTTGAATTGCAGAATCAAGACATACTGAAATCTGGCTTGTATACTACCATAAAGGGGGTCTGTCTTTGGAATGGTCCTGCTTTATGTCCTGAGTGACTAAAGTTATCCCATAATAAGTCATAAACACAGATGAATGAATGATATTAAATAAAAGAATTGATAACAAAGTTCCTAAATGTTGAGCATGACATTGTCCGTTATACAACTGACAACACAGCTCTCCATGATATTTCATTGCCCCAAGGTCTAAACCTTCCAATAATTCTAAAAGTTTGTTTAAAACAGTAAAAAAAAAAAAGCAACTTTCAAAGAATAAGCAAAATTACCCACATTTTGTTTACTCCTTAACACATACTTTAACAACCAGAAATCATTTATGAAGGGTTTTAAGGAGTCTGCTTACATTGTGTGTTGCGGTTTCAATTATTTATTGCAAAAGCACATGCTGACATCACATCTAACAGAATAGTTCCAGAATAAGCAACAAAACAAATGGCTGCTTTAGCTTTTGAATCAGTTTGTATACTGTGTGGTCTTTTTCACAATCATAGCACTGCAGATTTCCTGATGACATTTTGTTCTGGAGCTGCCTCGGGTACACAGAATCAGTGAACGGAAATCTTGACCAATGTGCTGTGACTGACATGTAATTCACCATTTAACCACTGCTGCACATGATATATGGGAGGTGATATGAACATGACCCTGTCCTTGGTGTATTTGTGATCAAGTATTAATCTTCAGCAGAGCATTTTAAAATACTGCAGAAAAAGCTTTTTTTCCAAATGAACATAAGCGCAGAGACTTAGTAGCAGAACATATTTCTAGCTATGAAAGTTAAATTAATTAATTATATTCAGTGGTACAGCTGTTCCCTCAGAACTGTATATTACTATCAGAATATATGACTTTTACAGTTATAATTTAAAAATACGTAAACCCAGATAGTGCTGTATATTCTTATGTTATTCTGGCTTTCAAAAATCATTTTGCCCTTAGAAGTTCTATAACCGCATATAACACAAAGAATTACTGGAAAGAAAAGAGAATTCAATTTATGAAATTTTTAACTTGTCATGTTTCACAGAAAATTTCATCCTTTTGACTATCCTCCCACTAGTAATAAATTCTTGATTCTACAAGGGATAATTTACACTAAGGATTCCATTTTACTGTTGGCCACATCAATACTGACCTGTAACAACTACATTTGGGTAGAATTGGCTGCTTTTCTTTGAATGCCACCAGTTCATCAGGTTTCTTTCCAGCAACTGAATATAGCCCTCATTATTTTGTGAAATTTTCAGATTTCTGGTTATTTTACAACTAACATCAGTATTCATTTTCTTAGAATGCCATTAAAGTCAGTACTTCTAACACAGAATACATTCATGTAATGTGCATAAACCGCACACTTACATGTATACATGTAGTCTAGAAAATTAATCCAGGAACTGCAAGTTTTCCTCAATAATTCTGAGGAAACTTGTGCGTAGGACATTGCTTTTGTGTGCAACTATTTTTCTGATGTTTTCTTACTTATGCCAATATAAAAGCTGATTCGTACTACTGACCTCGAATACAAGACAGTTCACATATCTTGCCAGGGATCGAATTCAAAGCCTGATGGAAAGACTCAGACTGGTTCTAAGGCACCTTAGAAAATCCTTCAAACTTACACACTACAAGAGAAAAGCTTTTGAATAATATGTATTAAAACTTAAAAAGATCTCTTTTTTTCTTCATTTATTTTCTCAAATCATTAAATCACATTTTGTAAACAATAACTCACTCTTTCCTCACAACATTCCCCTTACTGTTCTGAAAATGCTAACAAGTTACAGCAGGAGGAACTTTTGAGGGTATTTGCATGTTTAAAAACATATATTTCCATAAACAACTTTTGACACTTCCCATCTTTGCTCCTACTCTCCCATGCTTCATTACTTCCATCATACAAAGAAAAGTATTCAGAATTTTTGCTTTTATTTTCCTTTATAATGAACACAAAAACATGCGCTGCCTATAATAAAAGGGTGTAAGAAAAAATAATATATATATATACACACACACACAGAGATACACATAGAAGAATCTGCATGTAACAAACATAGCAAAGATGTGTCTAAAAGAATGTATTACACATTTGCAAGGTACTTTTTTTCATTTTACTATAATTGGTTAATACACATCCATTTGCAATGCAAAACTTACTGAATCAGAAGTGGTTCCAAATGAGCAGTTTTCAGCATCAGTAGAAAGACCTCAGCTGTTTCACAGATTTGGCTTTTTTTGCCGTGGTGTTTTTTGGCTTGTTTGAGGAAGTGTGGTTGATTAAATATGCAGACTGTATTGCTTCATACAGAGAATTATGAAAGCAGTCATACCTTGTGAGATACTAGACTACCCTTCATTGAACTTACAACCTTCCTTCAAAATTTCTGGTACAATAGCCACACATTTAAAATATGAAGTTAATCAAATCCTGTTGACTTTACCAAACACTTATGTCAATTTTAAATGCAAAGGAGTAGTTATTACCCACAAAACAATTTAAAGGATATTATTTCAGTCTGAAGACTCATTTAAGCAGAATAATTGGCATCAATAGCACTTACCTGATGGCGTGCAATAGAGGTTATACAGCTATTTTCCAGCTCAAACTCATGCAACAGCCATTTGAAAAAAAGAATGCAATGTTCAAAATTCAGTATAATTAGGTTTTTACTAACAATCCTTTTGTAAGAGGCTTCTAAACACAACTAGTGTAATTTGTTACATTGTTTGTGGTTAAAATAAATTTGCCATATGTAATGATTTGTTAAGAGATACCGCTACAGACTAGAAGGTTTAGGTCAGTTGAGATTTAATAGTTTAGTCACTATAAAAATTAATCAAGTCATGAGTATTGCATTCTGTCCTAAAAGAATTGCAAGCCTCTTTTCACTAAGAGAACATGACTAACATAGTCCCTCCAGCCTACTGAAAAGACTAAAAGAAATCAATATCACACACAAAGATGGATCGAGCATGAATCAATGTGGCAAGCACATAACCAAACAGACATGGAATTAAACAAGAAAATAAAAACCAAACAAAACCAACAAAGATTGTCGCTTAACCTGTTTTGTCAGAGCTGGTATTGATGGTATTGGTAGTGATGGAAGTGAAGGTAGTCTTTGCGCTGTCCTTGGTAGTAACAGATTTCTGCTTATTTTTCATGGCTTCCAGTGCTTTGAGCTTCTTGGCATGTTTAGTGCCTTTGTAGTGGGCCGCAGCCTGGCTCTACAAAGGAGAACAAAATGAACCATGCAATCAGGCTCATTTCTCAACTGGCATTCTCTGTATTAGTACAAATACAGACTACCTTTCAATAATGGGTACCATTCACATTATCCAAGTACTGACCAAACAGAAGATTGTATTTAGAATGATGCTTGGACAACAATGGAAAAATACTCAATCAACCCCAATTCGATAAATACAGTATATTACTGTATAACAGTATACTACTTTTAGACCAAAGTAAGGTTGTTTTGATCTATCATTAGTTTTTCTATCAAGACTTTTCTTGCTTTTGTTTTGAAAACCGATTAATTCTCAGGCAATGGAGAGGATGGTGCTCTCCTCCCAGTAGCTTTGCACTTTTCCAGTTTCAAACGAGAGCTTTTGTCAAACCCTCCCTCAGAGAACAGTTTATGATTAACAGTGGTATCAGGAACTTCTCAGCAAAGACTGACAGTAAAAAACAAACAAACATAAAACCTGAAACCAAAGCCGAAGCCCAAACGAAAGTAAAATGTAAACCACATTCTTCAAAGACCATCAGCAAAGATTTAACTGAATGTGAGGAACACATGCAATTAGCTGGCTTTCTTTAAAAATGGATTACTTCTGTCCACCTGCTACAAAAGGTAGCTTTTGAAATTCAAAGCCAGAAGCATCCTTTCAAAGGAGAAAGCGCACACAAATCCTTTCACAGTCCCAATTTTTATTTTGGCTACTTGAAATAGATTTGTACATGCATTGTTATTAAGAATTATGTGTTACACTCAAAGTATCTTTATTGTTTCAAGAATAAATACCAACTTTTCTTCATTTAATTTGTGTTGCAAATATATTTTAAGAATAGTTTTTGAAGTATAAGATTAAACCTTATACAAAAACCACTGGAATTAGTATGTGCATTCAGAGTTTGTTCCTTCTCTAAGTATTTAAATGCTTATAAGAGAGATAGTCTTGTAGTTAAATAATTCACAAATTGAAAAATTCCTTATATTATTGCTGTACTTCAAATTTTATGGAAAGTAAATCCTTTTGTATTTGAGACAGAAACTATTAAGACTCTAGAAAAACAGCCAAAATTTAGCTACTACAGAACTGAACAAATGAAAATAACTATACTGGGCCAGTCCAGAGACCCACAAGTGTCAGTATTTTGTTTCTGGCATGAAACAATAGCAGACACTTAGAACGTAAAAGAAAGGTACTTGTGGAATCAGAAGAAGGAAAAAACCACATATATAAACTAGTGGCTACAAACTCAAAGGATTAAAACTACAGAAATAATACAATCTCTCAATCAGTTCTTCTCTGAGGTAGAAGAATTCTGCATTCTTTGGCATCTGTTTGTCATTAGATCTTTATCTATGGTTATTTAATGTGCTGAATTTTGGGGAGAGAGGAAGCTCTAATGAACATCACAATGATAATGTATATTAATTAATCTTGAGATTTCTGACTTTCGATTTTCATAAAAAGTCATGATTCCTTCCAGATGCCTGAGATTTGAGAAGTTCAAGTTAAATAGGAAAGAAGTGAGACTGTATAAACTAATAAATGTTTGTATGTGTACACATGCATAGATATACACACATGCATATGTTCTTTTTTATATTGAGATGCATCATTCAGTTTGGTTGAAAAGCCGTTTTCTCCATACCTAAAATAATGTAAATATTGTATTAGGTACCCTTATTGAAAGAACACTGGACAGTGAAGTTATTAATTAGGAACAACTTGAACAGAAACAGCACAATCATGCACCTTTTACAATTCCCAACACATAACATTAAGACATACTGTAAGCCAAATACAAACAATCAAGAAATGTTATAATTAAACTTAAAGAACAGTATCAAGTTACAATGATGCATTAAAAATGACATTATACAGTACATCTTTGCTATCATGCCAACTACTTTTATAGTTTCTAGTCAAATTTAATTATCAGCCAGCTCCAAATTTTAATTGCGCTTGTTTTCCCTAACTAATAGCGTCATCATTCAAATATTAGAAAGGTAGCCAGAACACAATCCTTAATACTGAATTATGAGTGTTGATATTTTCTTCATGGAATTCTTGGCAAAGAACCCTAGGTTTTGTGTCTCCTGCATCCATAGCTCTCTTTCCTCCAGATTCTCATAGCTCCAGCTCCACAAACCTCAACTGAAGCAGAGTGTTGGATATGTAAGGAATACACACTGAGGGCCTAGGTAGAAACTGGCTACCTTTTCAGTGTTCTGAAATACGTGAATGAAAAATATTGCAAAGCAGAAACATATTGCTCAAATTTACAAGTACAATAACATTATGCAGAGTTGTCCATTACTCATTTCCCACAGCTTGCTGTCAGTTTACCCAGTGTCTACTTTAGGATGACCTTTGTGTCTTTTATCTTTCAAAGTTTAAATCACCATTCTCTGTGAGGACATGAAGGCATCCGAGTTTGTTTCAACATAACAGTAGCTGGCATATTAATGGCAATCCTATGCGAAAGCAGACAGATTGCTCTTAAGCATTTAACCAGCTCCAAATTTGCTTATGCTGAACTTTTAGAACTGAACTCAACTCTTAAAAACATAAGAGTTATGTCCTTAACTTTCCTTGTATGAGTAAAAAGTAGAAAATAGAAAAATATGCATAAATAGCTTTTTCAGCACAGCAACATAAAATATGGTACCTTATTGAATCATTTATTGCAGCCGGAAGAGAACTAAAATAATCCTCACTGCTTAAATGGCACTGGCTTTTAGCTTACAAACCCCATTACTTAAATGGTATTTACTTGTAGGTTAAATTAAAAAAATAAGACAGATCATAAAATGATTTTTTCCCCCCAACTTTCATGTCAATTTAAAAAATATTGAGAGTGCAGAAGACAGAAAGACAAGCTAGATCTACTTCTTGGTGTCAACCATGATGCTTAACTGAGTGAAAAGACCCTGCCCCTTCAGAAAGGTGAAGTCTCCTTCTGGAACACTCGAGAGTTCAACAACTTCAAAATCCAGAAGATAATATATATATGTTTATATACTACCTTATCAAATTTTGCTAGAAGTTGTGCTTCGATGAGTTAAGCAGAGGTGACAGGTGAAACCCTACATCTACAGAAATTGACAGGAATCAAGGGAGTTCCTTTTCCAGGATTTGTGAAGGGGTCTTGACTTCTATAATTGCACATCTTGATGGAAACCAGTTCCCTTTGAGAAACGACTGCTGGATCTAAATTCAGAACAATACCAAAGGAAAAATTCCCTATTACAACAGAACACTTAACAATCATAGTCAAACAGCTATCCTAAAAACCCTCTAATACTAAATTCTGTTTCTTTCTATGATTACAAATGTACACATTAGAAGAATACCTTAAGAGAGAGATAACTTTCTTCTTTCATCATAGTTTCCATATTTGATACACAGAATTAAACCTAGCTCTGTGAAGACAAGTCACCGTAAGGTAACCTGTGACCCAGTCAGTGATGAAGCATGAGAAATAGGTCAAATATTACAGAGAACTTTCAAAAAATATATAAATTCTTGAAAAAAAATCTAACAAGAAATTAAAAGGTAGATTATGATCTTGTATCTGAAATTGAAAACTGTAGAATCCTTAACTAAATTTTTAGGGCTCTGATCCTGCAAATTACACACAGAAAAACTTTTCTCTATGGGAATTACTTCAAGAAAATGGAGAGATGTCTAAATAGTGAATCATTTCTCAAGGTTATTTGTAATGAAGTCCTGCCTAAGTCATTTTACCAGCTCTTTTGGAAAAAAAAATATTTTCCTGTGGTTCCATGTATCTATCCTGAATAATTAGGGACCTTTCTAATCTTCACATTTTGTAACCTTTCTGAATCATTAGAACATAAAAAATGAATTACTTGCCTGTATAAATATTTATTGTATATACATATGTTATAAACACACAGACATATGCACATGATAAAAGAATAAAAAAATCTATAGGCAGGTGTGAGCAGTTAGAAGTAAGAGAGTGTCAAAACTCAGCTCTATTTTCTTTGCTTAAAGCGTAATACTGCACCACAATTACCATAGGGCCATCATATTATCAAGCAAACTGCAATGTGTAAAACATGATGAAAAAAGATGAAATACGTTAAACAAACCAGTAAGTATCTTCTTACATTTACAGCCATCATATCTACATGGAAGTCTTCAAAATAGTTTGCCTGCCTGAATAATGTACTTCAGTGAATCATACGTCTTTTAATTTATGTTCTTTAGGCATTGGTTCAACTAAACCATTGTGTTTAATTTTGTGCATTGACAAAAAAGGATCTCCTCTTATTCTCAGAGTTTTCATTTTAGCAGCACTGCGTCTTCTGTCCTGTTCATATCCCTCCTGGTCCACCTCATATCATCATCTTCCTATAGATGCTTTCTTGCCTCAGTCATTCTTTTCAGTCAATACCTTCATAATAAGAGTAAGTTCAAAGAAAATAAGCTTTTTAAAAAGAATTTTAATATGTTCCACAGATTCTTCCTAACAAAAATTGAATCCAACTATCCTGCATTACGTCTTTCTCATTTCACAATATATTTTGAAAGATGTCCATTGTGGAGAATGCTCTGCTCCATGTTGTCATCCAGCCAATTAGTAGCAAGTCTGTGGTCTGTCTGCACCCCTAGAAAGACCTAAACCAGGATTGGGAGTACTGAAAAGTCCTTTTTGTCTATCTCAGATTTCAGTTGATCAGGTCATGTCTTTGTTCTTACCAGCTACTACACGCTACCATCATCTCTGCTCTGTTACTTCCAGTACAATAATAACAATTTTGGTTAACAAATCAGCAACTGTAAGGATCCACTGGAGAAAAAAGCTCTAAACCCAAAAAATTATTTCCCTGGTTCAAACTAATAGTGTCAGTGAGCTGGGCACACACATGGAAAGCAATAAACCAAGAGGGCTTCTGTCCTTGAGGAAGTGAGGGAAGTTGTTTATGAGATGTTTATGCACAGAATATTTTCCTTAAATTGGGCTGTCAATACATACTTCAAATATAATTTTACAGATGTTCTAAGTACTCGAGAAAGTGAGAAAATTCAAAAGCCCTTTTTTCTAATGACTCCAAAGTCTGGCTAGTCAGCAAGGACAGCACTGCCCACGGAAGATTGCGGCATGAAGCTGAGACATCTGCATGCTACCAGGGATGTGCTATTTACAAAACCGGAGCTGACACCTATGGAACTTCCCTAGTAAGCAAACTGGAGACATTTACAGAGAGAAATTCAAACAGCCTTGAGATGCCCAACAGTTATTCTGCCTAGGTCAGGTCTTTTTATCAGGGTAAGCCATATCTGATAAAATGAGAAGAAGATTATAGTGTCTTTGCACTGAGATGTATTTACTATATTTAGTAGGTAAGCTTTTATTTGTGGCTATTTTAAATTTCCAAAAATAATTTCTTACGAGGCCTACTGTTTTCTTTGCCCAATAAGCACATGCAGGAAATTCAGGACTGATCACAAGTCCTACGCTTACTTTCTAGAAAACAGAGGAACCTCCATGGACATCAGCAGAACTTCACAGAAACTAACAAGATAAGTACCTGTGCAAACCTTGCAGAATGGGAGATTAAGTAAAGACGTATAATGTAACTTTTAAAGGCAATGTCAACACAATGACATGTTTCATATTGAACAAGAAGAGTATCCCGATTTCTGCCTGATACAGACGAACTCAATCTGCAGTCAATTACAATGTAGATAAATGTTGCCTGTCATAATTTCTTCCTTCTGTTAAGCTTACCTTTATCTCCTGAGTTCTGTCATTTCAACTTTTTTTGCACTCTATCATCAACATCACTGTAATACAGAGCCAGATATCTAATAGCATTATGCACTCAGATGTAACTGTGGTATAAAACATCCAAGGATGTGTGTAATAATGTCTTCTTTCAGATATTTTCTGAAAGCTTTTGCACCCTAAACTGTCACTGATCAATTTTCACCTTTCCCTAGAGCCAAACAGACAATAACAGAGCAAGTATAAAAAAGGACCTTTCTGTAGAAAAGAAAACATTTCTCCATTATTACAGCAGAATAAAGTACATGCCCTAGCAGGTTAATTCAGAGGTATTTAATTTCATCTTTCCATGGAAAAAAAAAACCCTTTCTGTTCACTCTTTGCCTTCATAAAGCATATTTTCAATATACTCACTAATGTACTTTGAGACTCAAGGACCAGAGTGAATGGGTGCTTCCTGAGCTCACAGGCCCCTTTGCATTAACAAAGCTGCCCCATCCCACTCCCTGGCTTCCTTCTAGAGCCATTTATATAATGGTGGCACTCTGTATTTATCAAGAGTTTGCATCACATTGTGAGAGACTGGAATCCACCCCATTCTTAACCATGCATTCTATCTTAAAATCAAATATTTTCATTATGGAAAGGAAATGCAATTTTATCGTTGTCAGATGCAGAAGATCGAAATTAAGTAACATTACTTGTCCTGTAACATAGTATTTTAATGACCATGCATCTGTAGTCTGCTGCTGAGTATGGCATAATCTGAGACTATCTCAATAAGATACAAAAAACCTGATTAGATATACTTCATACTGCATTCCAAGTAGATATGCGCAGCCTCAAAAGATATATACTGAAAAGAAGATAGCTCAGGTTATCAATCTCTTGCCATACCTGGCATTTATCCTTTAAAGACATCAGCACTTCATGCAGCACAACAAAAAATCATTGTATGTTGAAAATCAGTAAATGGACTAGTTGCATTACCACCTAGTTTATCCTTTTTGTTTTTAAGGCAGATCAGTTTTTAACTCAATTTGACAAGGTTATAAAGTTCTGGTTTCTGGAAGTTTTTACATACTGACTTCCAGAGTAATAATAGTTGCTTTTTGGTTGCTCTTTTGATAGGGAGATGAAAAGCAGTTCTCTTTTGAAAACTGGTATAGTCAATGAAATTGATGTTAATATTTAATCTCATCTTTACTATATTAATTATTAATTAGTGGGAAAATAATTTATTTTCCCCATAGTAAGTCTTATTGTAGTCAGTTTCAAGATAATATTAAAACATCTGGTGTTTTTCATTCAGATGAACAAAGTGATAAATCTCAGACAAATCTTAGAATGAGATAGAAGGTTAATCGATACACATTGCTATGTGCTGTGCATACAACAAAATAAATAACGTATTAATATAGCTTAGAAAAGGTATCATACATGCTTCTGTTTTGAATTTCGAATTGGAATAGTTGGAACTGAGTAAATGACATATGCCATTTTAATTTTGTAGAAATGCATCCCAGCATCCTTCCACTAACAGTAGACACAACCCTGTATCTTTTATTGTGTTAATTAACATCTTTTGAAGAATATTTCAATAATGGAAATTGTAAAAGTGGAAATTGACACACAATCTATCCATGAAACAATAAAGAAAATAAGGTCCAATAGGGTTGTGATTTATTTAATCATGACTATAAATGTAATTCAGTGTTCAGGTTATAGACAAAATGATGTTTATTTTAAAACAGTGGATACTCTTGAATTTCAAATAACAGCTTTAAAGACAATTTTTCTGAGTAGTGTTGATAAGTTCAGTCTTTACTGGTGTCCTTTGAAAAGGAATTACAATAGTGGATATGAAGCCATCACTTTCTGAATCTCTGTTAGACACAGTTCACAGCAGCTAATGTGAGTCAAGGGCGTACACATACTTATCTGCCCAGAACCTCAATTCATTTAGCAATTTTACATTGTCTGAGCATAAAACACTTGATTCCCTCTGCATTCTGCCTTTGAACTGATAACTAAAGAAAGTTGAGTAGGCGAGTTTAAAGTAGCTTGTCTGAGTGTTTTCACCTTATTTCTGTTGTGAAGGAAGTAATTTTTGTCTGTTTACATTAACAATATAAATCTCATTTAATACTGAGTTTCAGATCTTTTTGACTGAATAAAAGAAACAGGGAAGAATAGTGGTAAGTGAGACACAGATATACCGCAAGAAATCTTACTGAAAACAGGAAAAGTTTTAAAAGTACTTATTTAAATTCCTAGTAGTCCAGCACTATTTGAACTTTATATTTGAAATTAAAAACTAATACAAATGGTATGTACAAAACCACAGAAGACAGTATCTGGATATATTTTCACCATGCTCTTAGGCATAGTCTTAATACTTCTATTGGAATTACTATTTCTAATATTATAGGTATTAGTTTTCCAAATTCCAAGATTTTTTTTTCAGAAAAAAGTTAATTTGACTTTCTGACACTTTTATTCCAATATTCAGCTACACAAATTATTCATTTTGGATTTTCATTTAATATTTCAATATAATTTTAATATAAAATATTTGCTGTATCCTTTAGATCAGCCCCCATCCAGAACTATAAATTCAAAACCCACAAATAAGAAACATAAATGATTGAATTTCTTGATTCCAGCTGTTTTATGTAGACTTAGCTGTATGTGAGTGTTTCCCATGTTAAATCTCCAACTCTCTTGTATATGTAAAATTTATGTGAACTTTTACACTGTGAAAAGTTTTCTCAGCTGAACAAAGATTGGAATTCTAAGGCTAGGATTAAGACAGAAGACTTCACAGATTTTTTCTTTTTCCACATATTCCAAGAGGAATACAAGCTTTCCAGGAGCAGAAACATTCACAGAAAAGCAATGTGTTTTCTTGGAATAAAAGAATCTGCAGTCCAACAGAGTTTAGACATTTAGACAAATTTCATATCACTAAAAGTCCTATTCCAGTGGTTTGTTAAAAAAACTCCTACTGAAAATTTACCCACAGGAATTCCCTCTTTGGCAAAAAATATATGCTAAATGAAAAAGGGAGAGGAAGAAACAAAGTAAAATGAAAAAACAAAGTAAAATGAATAAACACTATTTTCTAGTTAATTAATACTAATAGAAAATGAAGTAATGATAAAAACTAGTGGCACATCATGGAAGCAAGTTTCCAGTAAAAAGTGTTTTTATCAATAACGATGAGCCAAGAAGAAAATATTTTGAGAAAACCAAGAAAAATATACAGAAGAAACAAAGGTTTGTGAGGCATAGGAAAGCCTGAAGATCAGTCTACAAGGCAGTTGTATTTATTCCTTTACATGTTACTCCTTTTGCCTTGTTTTCAGTCATCCTTGGGTGACTCTATGAACACATTCAGAGCCTCAGTGGAGTTCATGAGATGTTCTGTATACCTATAAAGTTTGTCAGCACACAAGTTCAAGCAACTCTTGTAGGGTCAGAGCCTTAGTACTTTGAATAACCTCTTTTAGATGTTTAAAGTGCACACAGACGTGCTTGTGATGCAAGTTAGTTACAAAGTAAATTGTTTGTTCTTAAAGTAATACACATAAGTGGATTAAGTTGTTCCAAAAAAGCTGTGCAGACTGAAAAGTGGGGTTTATTTAGTAACACAAGTAGGTTGTACTATTGTTAACAGAGTACAGGCAACAATATCTTCCAGCACGAAGCTGACACATCAGCATCTTTCACTCCTTTAAGCTTTTATGTTCTAAGTAAGAAACCATGCTTAAGGATAGAAAACAGTACACAAAACTTAATGAGAATGCTCTGACACTACTTACTGTTTACACTGTAATTCCTTCATTCCTCTACCTCACACTACACTGAGGCCTGAAAATCTGTTTTTTCTTATTGACCAAAATAAAAGACTTTCCAAAGCTACAAGAGAGTGGCTGGAATTCTACGAGCCTTACTGGGTAAGAGCAGGCCCTCTGAAATCAATAGTGTTTCTTTCTGCTGAAGTGTTATATGACAAGGGCCCTAAAAGTTGTTCTATATATCAGGTTCAGCCACACTGGTTTTTAAGTTTTTCATCTCCTTTAGTTGTGCACAGGTTATCAGGTTCAGAGCTGGAACAGCTATATCAAATAGTATAGCGAGTAATGTAAAAAAGATCAAACTAGACAGATATAAGAGATCTTTCTGATTTTAAAATCTCAGATATCATTTCATGGCTTAGACTTGTTTGGGCAGAGACTATTGAATGACTGAAATTTCCAAACGGTACTGAAATTTAATGTTGCGACTCCAAATTCTTTGGAGCAAGCAAATCCCTTCATACCTATTCACAATTTTTATAAACATATTTATATTTATTTATTGTTCTTTACTGTTTTTATACTGTTCTGCCTTTTGTTATTACTCACTGCTGATCCCCATGAATCTATGGTAATTGCTACTCAAATGAAAGAAAAAAAAACACCAACCCAAAATTCTCACATCTCAGAATTAAGAATTACTGAAATCTGACATATGTAAATTACTACAGTTCACTCAGTAACATTTAACAGTTTTCCATCCATGTCCACCAAATGCTGGAATGCTCCTGAAGTGATTAGGAAGCACTGTAGTTTACTGAGAGAAGGTTTAATTCAATCTTGCAGGCATAACCTTACCACCTGAAGAAATGTTGACTTAATTCACACACCACTTGTGCAAAATGAAAGACTTCTTGTTTCCTTTTTATAAAATTTTAGTCATGGACACTTGAGACATCACCAACCAAGAAAAGATTATACCATCAGAACTAATTAGGTATTAAAATACTTCAATGAATAAGAACAGTTGCCATTTCCACAAGCAGATGTATAAAAGTACACTGTTCTTAAACAACAGACTGAAGCCCCTTTCTAAGTTTTCTCTTGAGATGTACATTCAGAACAAAATATTCTTCTCTGGATTTCTGAAGAAAAGAAAATGTCAGGGGAGAAATACTGCCATTTTTGCACATAGCCTTTATGGTAAACATGAGACATGCAAATACAGCACAACGATACCAAGCAGGGCTAAGGAAAAGCTATCCTGGTCCCTACAAAATTACTTCTGGAAAACTTGTTTCTGTAAAAAGTTGTAGAGATATCTGAACCCTATGGTTGTAGAGATATCACCTCCACAGGTGAACTGAAATTACAAATAGCTCCTAGTTTTAATCTGCAGTAATTCTGTGGTAACTCTCAGTATGGCTCAGTACGCTTTGCGGTACCGTAGACTTACATGATGGAGGACAACCTACTGAAAACTTCTACCTAAATTAAGACAGAGCTCTCACTAAAGAAATCTCCTAGCAGACTTCTAAGCTGGTGTTGTACCTTTAGGTTATACGGACAGTTCAACACTGACCTGGGTACAATGAACTTCAGGATGCTTTCTGAAGTTTAAACGTCACTAAGTACAGGAGAAGCAGCAATATGGGACAGCTATGCTTTTTATGTCCACATCCTTACTACTTTTAAAACTGAATTGTAAAAAAAAATTCTTCAATATGTTATGCTTAACATTAGTATTAGATTGCATAAACTGGTAACTGTTTTTCCCCTTGGGTATGTATTAACAATTTACTTTTTGCAGACAAGTGCACAAATATGATTATCTTTTGCAAATTGCCTCTTATTCTGTTACTAGCAATTTTTATATTATTGCAATGTAAACAGATGCTATTTTCCACCACATATTCAGCAGTAATGAGCTAATTCAATGTGTTACAAACAACAAAAGATCTTCAAGAATGAGTTATTTGCTTCAATAGTCCAAACTGTGTTGAAATCACCCATGATAGGAACTTAGCAAATTACTCTAGAAGCCCTCTTGCAAAAGAACTTTAGCTCATTTATTCAAATCCTGAATGTGTTCTGCCACCTTCTTAACATGCAGATTATTGATTGGTTTCCTGCATATTGGTTTGGAAATTATTTTTTGAGTGCAGCTAATATACTTAATTACTTTTCTTATAAAAAAATCAACACTTTGTCAGGAGCTTAATAACTGTTTTGATATTAACTCCTATGAATTCATTATGCAGCCAAATCTAGAAACAATGAATCAAGCCGTTTTCACTGGCCTTTGGAAATTGCAAGGACCTCCTCACTGAGAGTGGAAAAAAAGATAGGAAGTATGTTAAGTTTAGACTGTGTGGGTGAGATTCTGGCATCACTTAAGTCAACAGAAGCCCTGACAATTATTTCACCTTGGACTAGCAATTGAAAGCAAGTGCAATGCTCCACCTGGACCTAGTAGAAAGAATTTAAAGATGGATGGAGAGCCTTTAATAAGCAAAAAAACTAAAATGTACTGTATCACAAAAACACCTCAGCTGACAAAAAAAAGTGCCATACTTTCACCACGAAAATGTGTTATAAACAACTTGGAATACACTGGTATAGTATTTGTTAAGGCAACTATTCATCAGCTTAGTTGGTGCTATATACACATAGTCATCACTACTGATCAGTCATACACATATACACTCTACAAAATATTGGCAAAATGAAAACCGAGAACATCCAGAACAATTTCAGTCAAACGGAAAGGACTTGGTTTTGTTTCTCTGCTCTTTCATTACTAGCTTCTACCTAACACTGCCAGAGACAACCATATAGGAATATTTTGCTGTTTCTTTTATATTACAGTAAGCCTGTTTGTGAAGTGTATGTGTGTGTGTGTGCGCGCCTACACACACACCCCACAAGCAACTTGCTATCTGACTAGAAATATTTTACTAGATAGAAAGGTTTCCAGTGTTGACTACACTTGATATATATATTCAGCAGGCATCCAGCTAAAATAAAGTTAACAAAGACTCACACATTTTTGTCAGAGAGATCTAATCCATTGCCCTGCTTTTTTACTGGGTTGCAAATAATCTGTGCAGCAGTTTATTGACAGATATAAAGCCACAACATATATCAGAAACCCAATGTAATGACATCTAAAGAATACAACATTAGAAGATAGATAACCCTTAGAACTCTCAGTCTCAACTGAATCTGTGTGACAATCTTTCAATTTTCAAATAATTTCCTATTTTTGATCCTAGAGACAAATTAAGGCTGAGTTCATCCCATAATAAAAATAAAAGAAAAATGTAATAAAAATAAATAGAGAAACTCGGTTTACCTCCAAAATACACTGTTTTACACTATAAATAATTTCAAGAACGACAGTTATTTCAATATGAATGAAACTTAGGCAGACCAAAAACCCAAGGACCCTACTTTAAAAGAAAATTAAGAGTGCAAGTTCAAACAATGGATATAGAAGGGTAATAGCAGACAGAAAACATAATGGTTGTAAAAGCAAGCACTTGCAGGTGTAGGTTGCTATGATCTATCAGATTATGATAAATATTGCCGTTGTGTAATGCAAGATTGCCTGAGAGAAATTAACTTGCCTGAGACAAGTTAACTTTCCCAGGGCATCTTCCTGGGTTTGAGTTTGAGGTGGCTGTAAGAGGTGGAACCATGTGTTTGCCTGTGCCCATATGTGTCATTCTCCTCAGAGCTTCATGAAGTCTCCTCTTCCAGCTCTGGCTGAGGTACCACTGTATGCCTCCTAATCCACCAACCCAATTATAACTTGCAGAAATGATCAGTACTTAATGATGCACACATTTACCAAGTAATAAGAATTTTGAACTGCACAGCACTGTGACTGTACCACAAAGAAGGGGTAAGAGTAGGATCTCAGGTACTCCCCAGAGCCCTGTTTATAAATTTTGAGAAGTCACACTCTCAAAATGAGATCCCAAAGGCCATCAGGATAGGTGCTTGAATGTTGTGTGCAGTGTGTAACATCTGACAGCTCGCGGGATTGTAGCAAAGACATTTACAGAGGAATACAACTAGGCCAAGCTCAGGACAAACGGATTTAACACCCAGAGCCCTGCCAAGCCCAGACATGAATTAACTTATCTTTCCAGTACTTTCTCTTTATAGAGGGTTGAGGCCTTAATCTTTAATTCAGTGCTTCTTCAGCTGCACCTTACAGACACAGTTTCAGCCTCAGTGGTTTTGCCTTTCAGTTTCCTAAAAAATACATTTTATAGCATTCCAAATACAAACCAGACATTACTTCCAGCTGAATGTTTTAAGATGTATTAGCACCTTCAGGCTTACACATGGTAAATCTAACAGGTTTCTTCAAGCAGACAACTGGCCAGGAACATAATTGGGAGCTTTCAGGCTAAGCCAGAGGGTTTACTAGTCCAAATATGGTAGAAGGACAAGCAGTTGTCTGCTAATGATGGATTCTTCAGTCAGTCACACATAATGCTATGCCATTTGCAGGTTCAGGAATACAGGTCTTAACCCCCCCTAACGACTATAGGACAGAGCCCCTATCTTCTTTACCTGATCAGACAGACCAGGTCTTTTAACTGCACAGCAAAAACCAGCAGCAGAATTTGTTGCCTTCATGAATCTTTGCTCCACATGGCTGTTCAGCTCCCTCTCCATCCCCACACAGAAACCACTCTGAAACATCTCTGAAAACGGATGGAGTTGTCTACTGTTCATTAAACAAACAGAAATTAAGGATGAACTCATCAGACAAAATTGGCAGCTTTAATAAGCAGGCATGAAAATGTGGTTATTTACAGTGCAATAATTTTGGAAAACTACTCAAGATTTGATGTTAATGATAAGATCATCATATTGTTGATTTATATTTTGTGGTGCTGATAAAACAGAATTATGAGAATAATGCTTTGCTCCAGCCAAAGGGCTTTGACGGCCAACCCATCACTTACCAATTTGAAAATGCACCTTTGCACACATCAGAATAACTGGCAGTGAAACACTAAAGACCCCCCTGCCTTGTCCTAAATGCAATTCATGTTTCTGTGAACAGTATTTTGAAACATGATGAGCCCCCATTAAGCCCCCAACCAAGCCAAACCTGGTTTCTTAGCTACAGTTCAAACCCATCATCATGTAATGAATATACATGCTCAATTAAAAATGCACTTTTAGTATTGGTAGGACCCCTTTTTATAGTAAAAAAAGGAGTCATGCCTGCCAAACACACAGATTCTTGTAAGTGTAACAAGCAATTTTAAGACTTGAATTAAAATTCATAGTCTAATTACTGCAAATAGTAATACCTCCTCACTGTGAATCAATCTCTTACTACACTGTTACCTGTTTCACATCAGGAGGAGTCATAACAAATCACCAAACTGATTTAATGCAGACATTGCTGGGGGTAGGAGACAGCACGCTGAGAGGAAAAGTAGATAAACATTTTCAGCCTTTATTTTTCTGTTTAGAGAACACAGAAATTGGCATCTTTTGGATACAAACAGATTTTCTGAGAGATAACATATAATCTCTGTTAATTTTAAAAATCCAGATTTGAAGCAGCTACACATTTAAGCTATCCTATAAGTGTTTCTGTCATTATTCCTTACCGCAAATACCAGAAAAGAGATAACAGTTAGACTGCAGCAATTTTAATTTCTATATAGGCCTTAGTGGGGAGCAGGGAGCGGTGGAGGAATCTTCCTTAAGGCTGACTTTAGAGAAGATCTGAATCCTAAGTAAACTCAGATGGAGAATGTATGAATCACAAGCCTCATCCTAGCTGAAAATGAAGACTTGCACTGGCCGGATTATTTCAGGATTCTGTCTTCAAACCTTCTACTCTCTGGACCTGGACACACTCTCTTTGGGATTACTTTGCTTTCAGTCAGTAACTTTATGATCATTCTGCATGTGTTACTCCTGAATGGCTCTAATTTTTCTTCTACTGTTTATTCTGCATCTGAAATTTTCCATTTCTCAAATAACCTCTCTGCTGTCACTGTATCCCAAATATTAGTTACTATGACAGACTCAGTCTCCTTTCTTTCCACATACTCATCTCCTACTCTACACCATCAGATCCATTATTCAATATTGCTTATTCATGTCTTATTACATAGCTCATTCTCCCTTTTACATGCTTTTGGACAACACACCTACTCCGACCATTTATTTAATAAACTACAAAAACTGAAAATAATTTATCTTTATTTATCCTCAGATGTTTTTTACAAGTTTGACTTCAACTCTTCTAACATGGTATCTAGTAAGTTGAATCATATTTGTATTGGTTGGCAATCCCTCCGTCTTTCAAGGTAACTTAAAAATGAGTTTCAGAAAGTATATTTCCAATAATTTATTTGGTGATCCCCTGCTGTTCTCCACATCTTATATTCTTGTTTCATTTCTGATTTATTAGAAAATAAAATCTCTAGAGAAAAGGCTTCAGCTTCCACATCTGTAAAGCACTGTATAATCACAGATATTTAACTGTAGCTCCCCTGTATAAATGAGCCATAATGTTCTCCAGGTTCTGTGTAAATCACCAGAATCATAGAATGGTTTTGGTTGGAAAGGAACTTGAAGATCATCTAGTTCCAACGCCCCTGCCATGGGAAGGGACACCTTACACTAGATCATGTTGCTCGAAGCCCTATCTAGCCCGGCTTTAAACATGTCCAGGGATGGGGAATCCACAATTTCTCTGGGCAACGTATTCCAGTGCATCACCACTCTGATAGTGAAGAATTTCTTCCTTCTATCTAATATAAATCTACCCTCTTTCAGTTTAAAGCCAATATCCCTTGTCCTATCAGTACATGCCCTCGTAAAAAGTCCCTCTTCAGCTTTCTACCTACCCACCCCAGCTTAAGCCTATATAAAAGTTAAGATGGCTGAAGTCTATCAATTAGCTGTTTTCTTGTCTACCTTTAAGTACTGGAAGGCTGCTATAAGGTCTCCCCTAAGATTTATCTTCTCCAGGCTGAATAACCCCAACTCTTTCAGCCTTCCTTCATAAGGTAAGTGATCCAGCTCTCTGATCACCTTTGCGGTGATACATTTTCCTTTACAATTCATTCAATTAGTGCAGAACATGCATAATAAAAAAATAGATCTTTCTTGGAAGGATAACAGAGCTTGTGTATTTGGTTGAAACATGTCTTAATTATTGAACACCTGCTTGGGCCAAAGGAATCAACCCTACAAGAAAGAAGTTATGAAGTGGTGACCAGTAATACAAACCAGTCTAGTCTAGCCAAGAATCTGCACCAAAACCTTATTTCTTGCTGCAGTCTCCTTGCTGCAATCACTCCTCATGATTCTTGCTGCTAAATATAATTGCATCTGCTCCTTTCTTCTCCTGAATATCTGTTCCCTCCTTACATTTTGCCAACAGCACTATTTTAGCACAGTACAAGCTTATAATTCTACAAACATTGCAGCTTTTCCCTGCATCTCATGCCCTGTTGGTTTGTCTTGCTAATAAGACCTGTCTCACCAATCCAGACATGGGGTTCAGACTCTCAGAGAATAGCCAAAATGGTGCGGTACCATTTTTAGTAAAAATCCTTCCATCTTGTAATTACATGATGTACATTTTCTTAGCTCTTCTGTAAAGGAAGTTCAATTCTTTCAGCTTTTTGAAGCACTAAAGAGATAAAAATTAGTATTGCAAAATTATTATATGAAAAAAAATCTTAATCACTGGGAATTACATAGAATGAAATACCAATAAATGCAGTAAAAATCTTCCTGTGGTGTCCAAGGTGTTAATTATTTCCATATACTCTATGTATTCTGACATTTTCAGACATTGTTACTTATTGCTACCTTTTTCAGTATCATAAAAAACTTTATCATAACACTTTATCATTACATAAGATTATGGTATGAAAATCACGATAGAGAACAAATTTATAAGCAGTGAGAGGTAGCTTATGGTAGACTATCTGACTAGAATTGTATCAGTGAAGAACCATCAAATACCTATATTCAATAACAAAAGAAAATTTTCTATTATGTCATTACAATAATAAGTGGGGAGAGTCTTTGGAAAGGTAAAGCGGATTGACATAGCCTGTAAATTAAAAATTATGCAGCATACTCACATTAATTACTAAATCATAAAAATAAACAGGTTGTCACTTTAAAAGAACAACTTCTACACAAGTGATGAGATTCTGTATTTGACAAACAAGGTATTAAAGCAGACAGAACATAAGGAGCAAGCCTACTTGAGTAATTATTTGATTTGCAATGTAGTGCTTTTACCATCAATTTAGGATGAAACAAAGTGAAGAATCTGAGTGAATATGCCATAGTTTTTAAATTACTGTATATACCATTGGCCTATTGAATCGTGACATTTGGACGTGTTTTGTATTAGTGTGTAGACTCAGATTAGAGATGATAATGCTGAAGTGTCTGCATCTAATGAAAACATAACACCTTCTATTTGGTGGCATGGCTCACTGCGAAAAAGCAATATATCACTGTCCTGAAAATGGCCAGCAGGAATACGAAAACGAGCTACTGCTAATTAAAGCTTTTATGTAAAAACATGACTGCTAATCAAATCTTTATTACCCCATACTCTCAGTTTCTACTTTCTTCTTCATTTACACCTTATCCTGTAGCCCTTGAAGAGGTTTACAAGCTTCTTATATGTTATGTTTTTCTGATATTGTAAAAAGATAAAATTGTGACAAGGATAATTTTAAAAGATAACTAAAATAAAATAAAGTGTCTGTGGGAGGAAAAAGAACAGTACAATTAAACTCTATCTGGTCATTCTGATAACTCATTAAAGATCATATTTAAGTTATTTCAAGATGTAAAATATCTACTCAATATGAAGTTTTGTCATTCTTGTGGCAACTGAAAATATCTTTGTTATAAAGAATGAAATATGCTGGGCTTTAGATACACAAAACGCCCTATTTTAAGAAGTGTGTTACTCAGTAATAATCACAACAGGAGACATATTTCCTTTAAATAAAGGAGAGAAGACTTTAATTTTTAATGATGTCGTGTTTGCTGCACAGCCACTTCATATAAATGGAATACTGAAGACAAATATTACCCAAGCCAAATGTTGGATTAAAAGCCAACAAAATCCCTTTTGCCAAAAAAAAAAAAAATTCTGGGCTAGTACTTACTAAGTTTCTCCTAGTGAAGTACCACATAAATATTTAAATTTTAATTTATATAGTGATAATTATTGCAACATTTGCACAATGAAGTGAAAAAGTTACAACATAAGGTGTTATTTGAAATAGAAAGCATTCTTCTAAACCTGTAGAGAAAGATCAACTGAACTTATTATTTTTTGTCAAAGATGTAATAAAATCAAAGCAACCATTGTCATTTGCAATAAGACTTTAAATGTAAATTAAAATACTTCAGACAAAAGGCCTGAAAGCAAGTGATTCTCCCATCAAGGCATGATTTTCACTTGTCTCCAGGCGTAACATTATGCACACTGATGGGCTGATCAACAGAACAGAACTTCTCCCCAGCTGTAATCAGGAGTGATTGATGGTTGGGACAAAAAAGTTGATTATCATGACAAGTCCACTGATGCAGAGAAAATAGGCTATGCTGGGGAAAGGATGAAACCTGTTCAAAGACTACCTTCTAAAATCCCCTTTCTAAAGAATAAAAAGAAACATTTATACCTATCCAAAATGAGCTAACAGAAATGAATTCACTGCATTTACTATACATCTGTACCTACAGTTATTCCACCACAATACAAGGACACCTACGTAAACTCCAAACAGAATAAAACCTTGTATTTTTAGAATCACAGTTTGAGATCAACTCATCAAACAATTATACGTATGAAAGTACCTACATGGTCTGCCACTGCCTCAGTTTGAATATATTTTGAATTCATAATCATGCTTTTAAAAGCCCTGGGGGAGTTAGGTGTAAGAGCCATACTGAATTCTTTCCTGAAAATAAGTCAGTCCCCTTAGTCACTTTTAAACCTTTAAAGACTTCATTTTCAATTTAGATTTTAAAAAATGCCTGGGGGGAGGGCGGAGAGGGGGCAATACACTCTCAAACATATAGTTAAAATATGTGCTTTTTAATTCTGATATAAAGCTTTTAAAAACTGATATTGGGTTGCACTTCCACTCCTTCAGATGATGCGACTCACAACTGATAGCTGTGATGTGTTTAAGTACATGGAGCAGCAATATCTCCAGAGAGTGTAAAAGACATGTGAGGAGCGATAAAAGAACCAAGAAGCTGAAAAAAACAGGTCTGGATGTTCTGAAGTGGCATTTGTTTACATCAGGGACAGTTATGTTTAACAGTAATTCTTACAAAAGGAAATATTATATTTTCTACAAGAGGTCACTGCACACATAAAATGAAGAACAATATATCACACCTGGAACTGGGATTTTGCTGACCATAAAGAGAGGGGGGGGAAAAAAGAGTTAGTATAAGATTATTTGAAGAGAGTTTCATGGTTCTTAGAATAGGGTATAATCAACTAAAGCCAAGTAAAAGAGCAACTTTACTTTTAATGCATTTTTAGAAGAAATTAGGATTATTGTTTTTGGAGGAAAAAATACTATTTACATAGCTTAACTAATTTTGATGGAGATCTACACCATGCAAAACTGTACATTTTCTCCACTATATGTTCTTTCTGTTGACCAGATTTTGACACAAAGCCCTGCCTGTTTCTCTTCTCCCAGTCTTCTTTATATCCTTATCAGTGCCTAAGAAAGTGAGCCAGAAAGAGTCACTGAATGGTGACTAAAATAAAACATTTTGCCATTTTTTACAGTGAAATTTGTTATCTGCACTTATTATTAATAATCCACATCCTCAGATTCTCTACTGAACAAATTCTTATTTTTTAAATTAAATCTGTAAGGAACAATAGACCAAACAAGGCTAGATGAAGACTGCAGAGCATATAGTTTACAATTTATCTTTCTTTTCAGGTGGTGACTTGCTTATGGAAAGTGGTTTCTGTAAAGAGTCCCCATCACAGTTGTTCATAAATTTCAATTGCTGATTAGAGTTGACTGATTTACTTCCCATGTTGACGGAAGAAGCTGACAGGAAAAAAATGCCTCAAATACAAATAAGTGTATGGCACAGAGTGATAAAGCAGAGGTTTCTCTCTTTGCAGTTGAAATGTGTACTCTTTGTCATGAACAGAATGTGACAAAATCAGAAAAGGGACTTATTTTTCCCCCTTTTATACTGTCTATATTTTTTCCTGCATATACCAATGCTTTTGTGTATAAAAGGGTGTATTTTCAATGTACAGTTCAAACCCACTAAGTCTTGTCTTCATTCTCACAGTTCAACTGTTCTCAGTTGTTGATAAAGCCAAATGTTTTAATCCCTGATGACACCGATGTTCTATTGATGTAGATATTGGACATTTCTCCATAACCTCTGCTTGCACAGGAATCAGGTAGCTGCAAGCATTAGACTTCACTTTCTCCTGGATTTATAGAATTGAATCATTTAGGTTGGAAAAGAACCTTAAGATCATCAAATGAACAGTTAACCTAACAATAACAAGTCCATAACTAAACCATTTCCTAACCACCATGTGGACAAGTCTTTAAATACTGCCAGGGAAGGTAACTCAACCGTTTCCCTGGACAGCCTGTTCCAGTTCTTGATTTACATACTCTCTCTTCAACTACCACTGCTGAATGTGGCTGGAGAGTGAATTTTGAGAGGAAAAAGGAAGTCTAGTAGTATAAATACAGTGGACACCAAGGCACTCCGTTTCTCCCCACCAGCAACGAACTGAGTAACCATCTGACAGTAAATGCATGCTTTCTTGAAGCTCAATAATTTAAGATTTTCCTTCTTTCCTACTACCTTCTTGTCCTCAGGCAATGGCTCTGTGAGCCTAATACTTCTGAACTGGTCCGTGTTTTGCAATAAGACAGAATAGATTACTTTCACTACAAGAAAAGGGAGAAGTAAGGATTAGTGAAGTGTTCATTGAAGCGTTTCCCTTTGTGGACCACTGAAAGACCACTGACAGCAGTTACTGAGGATCAACCAAAATGCTTCATTTGCTTAAGAAGTAAGGAAATATCCACATCCTTAAGCTATCAGTCAAGGGACTTGGTTCAACACTTCTAAAAATACCAAGAAGCTAAACAAGGTCATGTATTAGATACGAATAATTCCTGCTTCTAGGCTATACAGGTACATAAAAATACTGTACAGAAGGCAAAAATTAAAGATTTAACAAAAAGAAATTATTTTTACTTTCTATTAAGCATTTAAGAAATGCTTTAAGAAACTGCAGGTTATATAAAATTCCTGGTTATTGTTCAACAGACTATTCCGTGTTTTGTATCTTATAAAATAAATCAGTAATTTCCTACATAAAAAAAGTTCACTCACAATCATCTCACAATGAAATAACATCTATCAGAACGCAGAATTGAAATTAAAAAATAAAATTATTTTCTTTCAAAGTGCAACACAGTGTAGAAAAAAAGAGAAAGGTTTGAATTCTCCAGTACAGGAAACACCAGACCTTCACAGGCTCTGATTGTAATTCATAATACAGCCTTTAAAGCTGTGGTCAAGGGAAGAAGGGGAAATGCTTCTAAAATGTGCAGGCTAAGCCTATAAAAACAGATTCCACTGCATATTGAACTGCGAAAAAAAAATAGTAGAGCATTGTCAAATTTATCCTGTATGCAATGTAGGTGCAAAAAATTCTGTGTTATTTCATTAGCCTTTAGGAATGCAATCCTTTAATTCTCTAATGTGTATCCAAATGCCATGGAAATCTCTTGCACTAATTACTTTCTGTGATTACTTGCTACTTTTTTTCCAGTGAATACTACAAACCAGGATCTCTGGAAAAGTATAAACCTATGAGTGCATTCCCATTATGACTCACATTCTCATCTCAGATGAATGGCATGGCAGTTTCACGATTGAAGTCAGCATTTATTTCTCCTTACACTGAACTCCATAGTACAGGAAATATGTTGCATATTAGAAAAAAGTGACACACATATATACATACGGAGCTATATCTGTATAAATTAATTCCCTATGAAGTTTTATTCTTAGTGAGGTAGAAGTGCTGCCATTAATACTACACACTGACTTAGGGGGAAGCTGAGCATCTGTAAATGTTTGGACAAGAGGACCTCCCTAAAGAATCAGGCTGATGACTTCACAGAACACAGATGTATTGTTTTGGAAAGACCAGAAGTAAAATTCCCCTGAGATAATAGATAAACACACTTGACAGCTGGCAATACCTGCAACAAGTGACTTTGATTAAGAAAGTTGGACACTACAATAGAAGCAGAAATTGTTGGTTTTACAACAAAACAGAGTTCTAAATCTAAAGGTTAATTGGAAATCTAAATCTGAATGTAACCTATAATTGAAGGCACAACAAAATATGCAAAAGATAAGAACACAGTTATAGCCGCACACAGAACAGTGATTGAGGCAAATAGCATACATGGCTTCAAACATCATTTAAGGATATCTCTGAAAGCTGAAAAATAACAAATTTGAAATCAGAAGGGTGAAATGCTTGAATAATTTCAAGCAGTTAACTGCATCAGCCTTTTCTGATTCTTAATGGACCAACTTTTGAAAGTCCCTCTCTTTCAGAGAGAGGTTGCAGGCCAGGTGTGACCACCACTTGGTATGGACAAGACATGTACCCTCTATTACCTCTTACAAATCAAAGAAAGATCTTTGTAAATTAGTTGAGCAGGAGGTCATATAATCTCTCGCAGCTGCTTTTTTTTTTTTTTTTTTTTTTTTTTAATTTTTTTATTTTTAATTTTTTTTTTTTTTGCCAGTTCCAAATACTTTGGAATACTTATCTGCCTATTGATAATTTAACACTCTTGGGGGAGGGGAAATTATGANTTTTTTTTTTTTTTTGGCAGTTTCAAATACTGATAATTTAACCCTCTTGGGGGAGGGGAAATTAGGATAAGTTGGGTGGGGTTATTTTTCCTTTTTGTCTCACATTAGCATTTGTTAATGTATATTTAGGTTGTGATACACTAAAATTCCTTTTTGGCCATTCAGTCAGACATTTCTCATTTTACTACTTGTGCATTTAAATTTTCCAATCTAAGCCACAATAGTTTCTGCTTTTATTTACTGTGCTTTCCAGCATTCCAGACTATTTTCTCCAACTGGTGAAGATAATTTTGGACTGCAATCCTTCCATCAAATGCCTGTCACCCTCCATCTAGGTGTCACACACAAACAAGAGTATCTTTACTCTTCATTTTATCAGGCACATTGCTAATGAAAATGCAGAGTGGCACCAAGTACAGAACAGACTTCTAACGATTCTGATTTGTAATGATCTTTTGTTTTGATAAGAAACCATCAGCATCACTCTCAGCACAGTTTTTCAATGTGTTGTGCAACTAACTGAACAATTTTACCTGGACTATATTCTCCTACTTACTTTACAAGACTGTCATTTAGGACTGTATCAACTCTAATTAAAGACAAAATATAGTACATCTATTTATTCTCTATTATCCATTCGACCACGTACCCTGCCAAAGGAGAAAATTAGATTTGTTTGACGTGATTTCTTCTTGACAAATTCATGTTGGCTTTTTCTTATCACCTTATTCCCTAGGAGCTCACAAATTGATACTTACATAGAATCATAGAATGGTTTAGGTTGGGAGGGATGTTAAAGATCATCTAGTTCCACCCTCCCTGCCATAGGCAGGGACACCTTCCCTCTAGATCAAGCTGCTCAAGGCCCCACCCAACCTAACCCTGAACACTTTCAGGGAGGGGACAGCCATAACTTCCCTGATCAACCTGTCCCAGCATCTTAACACCCTCATCATGAAGAATTTCTTCCTAATGTCTAAACTACATCCTCCCCCTTCCAATTTATAAGCCTTTCACCCTCATCCTATCACTCCATGCCCTTATAAAAAGTCCCTCCTCAGCTTTCTTGTAGCCCCTTCAGGTACTGCAAGGCTGCTATAAGATCTCCTCAGAGCCTTAACTTCTTTGGGCTTGATAACCTCAACTCTCTCAGCCTGTCATTGTATGGGAGATGCTCCAGTGCTTTGATTACATTCACAGAACTTCTCTGGACGTGTTCCAGCAGTTCCATACCCTTCTTATGTTGGGGATTCCAGAACTGGACACAATACTTCAGGTTAGGTCTCAGGAGAGTGGAATAGAGGGGGAGAATCACCTCCCTTGACCTGCTGGCCAATCTTTTGATGCAGTCCAGGTTACAGGTGGCCTTCTGGGCTGCAAGAACACATTGCTGACTCATGTCAAGCCTCTCATCAGTCAGTACCCTCTGGTCCTTTATAGAAGGGCTTCTCTCAATCATGTTGTTCTCTATTCCGATCCCCACACTTTAAGCATTTGTTCTGGACAAAAAGCATAACTTAAATAGGATATAAGTCCTCTGGTCCTGCTTCCTTCCCCATGAGAGCTAGAACAATAGTGAAATACTGTAGAGCTACATAACACACTCATCCTCCAAAAAAAATCCTTTCCTATTCTTCTACCAGAACGTTGTTTTTTTAATCCAAACACCTTCATGCAGCTGAACTATATATGGATTCAGCAGTACCTTTGCTTTACAGAGATGGAGAAAAACTACATAAAAAAACCCCAGGAAACAAGGAATCCATGTTGAGCAATCAGCTTATGATTTTTCAGGAGAATATCACTACTGTTGCTATTTAAGTTAAACAATTTCCGGTTAACATATTTGGAAATATTTTTATAGTATATCATAATAGAATTCAAGTCCTGTGAGTACGCAAAACCACCACCCAATCTTTCTGTGAAGGAAAGTTCATAGAATCATAGAACAACCAGGTTGGAAGAGACCCACCGGATCATCGAGTGCAATCGTTCCTATCAAACACTAAATCATGCCACTCAGCACCTTGAATTATCACTCAGCCATCTGAATTAAGCAAGAGGGAAGAGAGAGAGAGAATCTCTTTGCAAGAACGGACTCTGTTAACAGACATTGTCACTATCCTTTGAAATTAGCATGGACAAAGCAAGACAGTCAAGACACGTGATAAGTAAGCTCTTTTTTCCAAGCCATGAGGTTGTTTGCCAGAGAGTGTGCATGTTGTTGTGTTTTGCATTTTTTTAAAGAGCATTCATATTAGGGGAGGATTTACTCCTACAGGTAGTTACCTGCAGACATGTAAGTTGGCTTACTGAAGTCAGCTGGACTTAATTTTCTAGAATGCTTTTAGCAGATGTTTAGTTTTCGCTACATTGCATGCATTCACAGTTCTTCTGAACTGGTGCAATAGCTCTCAGCAGCTGCCAAAATCTAAATGGCAGCTCCTACACTTGCAGTTAAGCACATACTTAAATGTTTTGCCCTGTACTCAATGCACAATGTGAATGTAAATGTTATACACAGATCTCGCCCAATGAAAAAGAAAAAAAAAGAAAAAGTAGTTGGCTGTTTGAAATGAACTGCACAGAACCTACCACTGCTGCTGTAATGTTTTTTTCCCAGCATGAAGAAGCTTTGGTTACTTGCCCATTCCTCCCTTCCCTTGTATGAGAAGATTTATTTTAAAAAGAAACACTGAACACACAGCTGTCATGAAGATTTATAGATAACTCCTTTAGAAAGAAGCTAAACGATTTTAGACTATTGTGCTGCCTTTTCTCATTTTTCTTTGAAATATAATTTTGATACCATGCAACCAGGAAAAAAAAATCTTTTCTGCACTGTATCAAAGCAGAGAAAATTCTGTATTCTCTGCAAAAATGAAAAATCTCACAGACCAGTCTTATTGTAAACATTTTCATAATACTGTTGTGCAGTAGGTAAATGGAATTTCTATTCATTTCTTTCTGATAAATCTTATCTCCAGCATCTAAAAATAAAGACATATTGGTAGAACAGCCACAAAGCCCTATGTTTTTGAACAGAACAGCTATTTATTGTTGCTCTGGTTTTAAATCATGTTCATCAAAATATGACAAAAATGAAAGATATGAATATTGAGTAAATGAAAACTATTTCACAACAATAAGGAAAAAAATGTCTGTGCTTGCCATTCATCTAGTTATCAAAATGATAGCAAATAGCTCTTTTCCTTCAAAGTAGTCTTTTCTTTAAGTTTCAACCTTAAATACTTAGTTTAGCACATTTTTGCTTCAGGAACTGGTGGACATTTGGAATAACTCAAAAAACAGGAACTTAGCTTTGCCTATTCCTCTCACATTGCAGAAAAAACATTTCTGAACTGCAGTGGAACTCTGGCTACTTAAACATTTTTTTGATTTTCAGCACTAATAACTATATGCACTGAAATGAGAAGAGACCATCATAAAGATCCACAAATCTCTTTTGTATGGAAGAGAAAAGGAGGGGAGATAGCATCCCACATTAAACAATGGGCAGCATTTGGATGATAATCTCTCCATCAATCACTAACACTGAGATTACTTTAAAAATCAGGTGAAAAGAAGTGGAAAGTGAAAGATTCTTAGCAAGGAGGTCTCTCCATTCTAGAAAGATATTGATATTGATCTGCTTTGAGAGATGAGAGCATCAGAACCACCATCTACTGAACAGTGTTGGCAAACTGGATTTCAAGACTCTGTCACTTGCAGGTGTGAAGGGACAGCTAAGTACCTGCTTAACTTAACTTCTAAGAGTTTGCTGTGAATACTTTAAATGAAGAGATTTCTTTGGAAATCAGGGTTTTTTGACATTGTAGATCACTCTGAAAATGCTTCTTCCCCCTTTCTTCTGTGGAAATCTTTCTTAAATGAGCAGAAAAAGAACAGTATGGGAGCATTACTAATCCTACACATAAGAAGTATCAGCATCCACTGATACCTTGTTTGCTTCTATGCAGAATAGTTCTTATTTCAAACATTTTATTCAGAAAAATATCTACTGCTGTCAGCTGTAAAATCTTCCACTCTATATATCAATCCAAGTTGTGTATCTGTAAATGACTAAATAATTTTAATGATGTGTTCTTCCTCTTTTTTGTCTCGATCTTTTTGCCAGCTAACGAATACTACACCCTCTTTGAAAGAAGATGTTTCACTTTCGTATGTAACACTGAAGTGGTTGATGTCTCTTGCAGCTACATGCTATGTACAATTCAGTGTGGCGTGCTTTTTCCTAAGTGAAAAATAGAAATTATGACCAATGAGCTGGGATGCTCAGTAAGGTGCATTCACTGTGGCCCAGAAGTCTTCACTGTCCCCTCCTCATGAATGGTTCGGTATCCACAGTTCCCACTCTAGCCTCTGACTTCTAAAGAGAAAAGCCTAATTAAAATCTTCTATTTTTATTGGAATAGGACATGACAGCTCCACCACTGCTTGAGAATTTTGTCAAGGTTATGAGGAAAGAGCATTCAGTCCATTAACAAGAAAACCCAGAGTGAAACAGTGAAAGTAAGTACATGATGCTAACAGATCCGGGAATTGTGACTGAGATCTTGTTAGAATTATTTCTAAGCAACAAAAAGCTGAGGGGAATGAGGATAATTCCACTATTTTCATCCCTAAGTGGCCAATCCTTAAAAGAAGGCTTAAAATTTCTTTAAGTTTTTGACAAGTTATGGCTTTGATAAATAATTATAAGAAATAATAAAAATAGGTACAAACTGTACATAAACAGTGCCTAAAAAGAAGCAGTATCACACAAGAATTATTCCACTTTTTCAGTTGAATACTATGAGAAAGAAACCTTTTCTGTGACAGAGCAGGTACTCCTTGGCAAGAAGCACCAGAGCATGACATCCTTGGGTAACTACAGAGAATGAGTTTCCTTCTGTAGACTAGTCCATCTCCAGTTCAGCTTGGTTTACGTGATTTTTGGAGGAGTAAGAAGATGTGAGGTAGCAGCCAACAGACAACAAAAAAAAGTCCTTAAAAAAAATCAACTTTATACTAGCAGTAAAGAATGAATCCATTTTTCTATTTACACTCTGTGCAGCATAATTAAAGTTGATGAGCTTGCAGGCATATATCTACAGGGAAAATCTGTCCGGGTATCCAAACACTACCCAATAATTGTGTTTATTTCATCTGCTGAGCCGCAAACTGAAAGCACAATGTTTCATTTTGGTTCACTTTATGCAAATTATGGCACATCCTAGAAGGTAAGTACTTATTTCTAATCTGATACAAAAAGATTGACTTACATCAGAATTAAATCTCAGCTGGCAAATGTTGCATGATATGATTTGCTTTCTTCTATGAGGAAGAGGAACCCCAAACGTATGATTTATTACAGCTTTTTGAATTGGGTCCATCTGTAAAGAGAAAAGAAAAAGAAAAATAAAAGCTTTTGCTCTTCCACTATATGCTATGTTTTCTGTAGTCTCAAAACTTATTCTGTACCATGACACAACATACGCCACACTACAGAAAGTTCTTATTTTTATTTGAAGATGAATATTTCTTCATCATGCAGTTTTACAAAGAAGTAATACAGAAAGGAACAAAGACAAGTATTTTTAGCTATCTTGAAATACATATCCTTAGTTCAATTCAGTATGTCCTCATATTCCTTTACTGAAGAAAGCTAAAAGCTGTAAATGTTGAAGAAGTTTACATATCAAAACACTGTTCTATGTTATTTGTATCACAGAGAAGCTATCTCACTTAACAAAACAAGATTATTTTAAATAAAGCTATTCAGAAAAGTATCAGTGGAAATGTGGAGGAATATTATATATAAATAATCCCAGAATAACACACAATACTTCAGTATTATGAAAAAAACCTATTATTTCCCAGGAACCAATAAAATAATCTATTCCATAAAAAATTTCCACATAACCTATAAAAAATAATCTTCCAATAATATAAAAATAATCTTTCACAGCCATTTAGAAGAAAATATTTTGGAAAAAACCTACTTTAAGGATGAATTTCAACTTTCAAGAAAAGCATTATTCTGAAATAACTTCTATCTGAATGTGGATTTGGCAGTGTCTGCAAGTTAGGGTCCCATAAAAAGATGTGTCGTTTTGGCAGAGAATTTCACAGAAGCTACTCAAGAGCCTTTTTGATGCTGAAGATTAAAATTAACTTCCTCTAATTAATTGGTCAAATTTATATATATTTCTTTATCACAAGAAGTGTTTGACAGCTATTTCTAAAATCTTTAATAGCTTTACAGCAACTTGGTAAAGTCACTAATAGTTTTTTCTTTAAATAATATTGTTACAAAGTCACAGATTTTGTATGATGCAAGTACAACTAACTGCCTAACTCTGATGATAACTAGTATTCACACAGCACAATCTGCATGTGTTTGAGAAAGAAAATCTTTTTTTTAATGTTCCTGTCCTCATCACTCATTTTCTTTTCTAGTCTGTTAGCAAAGGGTTATTTGATAAATAAAGAATCAGAGCTTTCCCTTAGAGTAATCAATTATTCATGGAGCTGTAATGGTAGACAGTCATGGCCTCTATTGCAGTGAATTCAGAACAGCTCTCTACAGAAATTTTGCATCACCTGACAGCTGTTCGGTGTCAAATATGAAATAGGTCATTAAAATAATTCCTGTTGAGAAAAAATATGGACTGGTAGGAAAAAAAGAAACAAGGAAAATGGCAGAGCTTTATAGAAAGGTTTCGAAGAAATGCTCAGTTTGACCATCCACTTCGATTTGATGTGAAAGTGAAATACCTCATTCATTAGTGCAAACACCAGCATAAAAGAACACCAATGACACCTAGAAACTAGGGATGCCACTGTAACATGACCTGAAATACATTGATGGCTCAGGTTGGAATATATCAAGCTCTGAAACACTACAGTATGCTGTGTAAGACTTTCTGCAGTAATTAAATTGTTCTATGGGCAGTCGTTTTACTCAGTAACATGATCGTGAAAAGCCCATGGTCCAAAAAATTCTGTTGTATTAACCAGAAAGAATACCACTACATAGGAAAATAAGTAGACAATAACAGCTCTTCTTTCTCCAGTGGTTCCACCACGGAAGAGGTAACTTATCATGTCAGAAGAACCAATAGACTCATATCCCGTGATTTTCAACACTAAAGTACGATTTGGTCTTAACTGCAGCTATTCCATTGCTGCTGAAGTTTGGAGAAATTTAGCCTGAAATAAGAAACTGTCCCATTTGCCACTGCAAGTCTAAAATACTTAGGAATACCTGGAGCTCAGATATATGAATAAGTCAGCGTATAGTAAGAGGAAATTGTGTAATATTTNCACCTCGTTATTCTATGATTCTATGATTAATCACAGTTGCGAGATACTAGCTTAGCCTGCAGTGTAAACATATTAAACTCTTCCACAATATCTCACAAGTACCACAAGTTAAGACAGCTAACAAAGAAGCTTCCTAATTGTAATATGAAAGGTACCACCATAGTTTGTAGGATAGAAAAACTAAATTTTTTTGTGTTGGATTCACCTGTATTTATGGTAAGAATTCTAACTCCAAATGGAGTTGGATGTATGGGGAAATTATGCACATATACTCAGAATGAGACAATATTTCAGAACTGAGAAAAATCGTGAACTTTAGGAAAGTAAGTCTTGTTTGTAATCACTTTTGTTTTAGTTTCATGGGCAAATGTGGAGTTTCTTTTCTGATTATGTCGAAGTAAGCATCTCTTCTCTGCCAACTGCACTTTGATACGGCAAAGCGGGATTAAACTTCAAAACTTAGCCTTAGATTCTAATAAACTTGAGATGGAATGCTAGAATGGTAACTGACATTATTATTTTTTCCTGGAGATTTGATTTGGGAAACACCACCAACCCCTACATTTCAAATCAACATCCAAAAGCATCAGACAAGCCTCCAGGAGCTTTATGCAGGCAACCTGAGAGAGGTAGCAGAATACCAAGGTGCAGCATGACAAGCACTCAGATCTCACAGATGCTGTAAGACAGAGACGAGCTCTGTTGAGAGGCAAAGGAACAAAGAAGGGCAGCTGATTGCCAGAAAACAGAGAGTAAGGATTGCATGGAAGTTAGAGGGAAATGAAGTCACGTAGCTGAGATAAATCTGCAAGTGCTGAGACACTTAACAGAACTGCCAAGCACTTCTAGGCTCACTGAATGTTGCTAATTACATATAAATTGCATTTCAACTTATAAAGATGATATTTGCTTTCAAAATAAGTTATCATTATGAACCCTTATAAAATACACTTTTACTTGTTAATAGTGCTATGTTACATATATTTATTTTATTTCTTACATGCAACTGATTTAATTTGAACTCATTTACGGTGAAGGACAGAGAGGTTTGAATTTTATAAGTAATACGATTCAGCTGCCAATGCCACTCACGAGAGCAAGGTTTGCAAAATGTTCCTTTACCTCCTCTTACCAATGTATTTGCACTGTAAATTACAACACAAAGAGGTCAAGCTGCCCTGTGTTTGACTTGCTGGCTACCTTTAGCTTATCAATTGTCCAGAAGTAGGAATATCTTACTATCTAATGCAGTAGGCTCAATCACATTTTTCCTTGTGGTTAGTCTATGGATAGCACGTTCCTCAAGAGTCACTGCAAACAAGGTAACTCTTTGGGCAATTAAGATAAATATGAAAGGTTTTCTATTTCAGTCAGTTAATTTTTGTTTTCAATACACAGTAATAATATAATCTAAGTTTTAATTATTCAAGCTCAAGGTTGTGTCAACATGATATTACTTACTTTCTTTGATTAAATACTGTACACCCTTCCGACGATCTTCTAGGGCATACCATACCTCAGCAAAATCCAGACTTAAACCAAGGGTATAGTGGAAGTTGGTCCCTTACTCCACTTTCTTAGCTTGACCTTACCACCCTGATTTGGCTTTGCTTGCTTGTTTCAAATTCAACTTTGTCAGACCAATGACCTCAGCTTTGTTTTTCTCCATTCTTGTGCTTTGCTCACAGAGCATGTAAAAGCTCTTTATTTTGTGGGCTGCAGGTGGAAGGAGTGGCTGTTGCGTGAACTTTTTTGGATGAAGCTTTATAACAAAATCATCAAAAAGTTGACCCATGAAATCCCATGTTATCCTACCTGCCTGGGCAACTTTACCAGACTTGTCATAGCTGCAGGCTTTCAGTAGCAAAGTTTCCACCTCGTTACCTTCCATTAAGTATCTGGAGAGCCTAGGCTGGTAAACTTTACCTACAGAGAAATTTGATCCTTTGGAAATGTAAATTTTACATAATTTCCACGCATTGCACTTTGTGAATTTCAATTTTTTTTAATATGCGTTTGTTATGTGATTTCTTATCCTAGAGGCATAAGAGTATGCCTAAGTTTAAAACAACAATGAACTGATAGGAAAGCATGCAAGTCTGAGCCCTGAAGGCTCAAATCAAAAAAAGGATATAAACCAAAGGCAATATTTATTTTTGTAAAAATTGTGTAATAAATCCAAGGGACATATAATGAGCAATTCAAATGCTTGAGGTTGGCAGTAAACTAATGGAATTGCAGTAACATCTATAAATAAAAACATCCAGGTCAAAGGATGAAGATAGCATGGATGCTCAGAGTCTGTTCAGAACATATGGTAGGCCTAAAACAATAAAATAAGTAAGAAAGTACTTTTAGCTGAAAGACAAAGAAATTAGCTACAACAGATTGACTCAAATCTTTATGGTCCTACACTAAATTAGTAGAAAAACACATCTGGACATTGAAGCTCTTAGGGAAAATTTACTGCAGATAATTTTAGTGGTAACTTACAAAAAAAATTAACCACAGACAGACTTGCTTTAATAGAGAAGTGAATTCAGTAAAACAGCTACCAACACCTCTCAGTTCATAAAATCCAGATGTGAACATAGTGCAATGTTACAATGAAAATAACATTGAAGGAATGATATACAAGAAACATTTAACTGTAAGTAAAAAATTAATTCAAACAAGCAGACTGTAATATTATTATTCTTGCAGACAAGGTATTGATGCTTCCACATATGAGTTGAGACTTTTGTGAACATTTACATTTTAAAATTGGTAAGAAATAAAGATAATTCAGTAGGCCTTCCTTTCAATTCATTCTCTTATGTTCCAACAAACAGTGAAACTAATAAGAGCATTGGGAACAGCATAAATCTTGATCTTGTACTAATCACATGCATAATGTCGTATCAAGCAAAAAAGAACAAAATATTTTCATATCCTCCACAATTTATACTTACTGGTGAATGTAATCAATTTTTAAAACTGCGTAATGGCTGCAGATTTAACACCAATTATTTCAAACATAAAGCTGCCTATTGCATTATAATTGTGATACACTAATAGAGAAATAGAAAAGCAGTTTCTAAAACAATAGCAAAGCTCCTCAACCACGTGAAATCATTGTCATTTAGACCTTGGGGACTTTTAGAACCAGAAATTTTCTCAGGACATAATTTGACTATTTCCAATAGAGAATTGAGCAGTTCCTCTCTGATCTCAGTAGCATCAAGAATTCAGTCATTATCCTTGCAATTGTGCTTGCCAATTGTACACATGCAGCAATGTTATGTTATGTTATGTTATGTTATGTTATGTTATGTTATGTTATGTTATGTTATGTTATGTTATGTTATGTTATGTTATGTTATGTTATGTTATGTAATGTATCATATCAGATTATGCTGTTATATTATTAGCTATGCAGAAACTCTGATGTTTTGAAGAACTGTTGGACATTCAGTCTTATATTGCCTGTATAGAGTGTTCATATTATGGTCACTGTTCAACTGAGTGATAGCTCCTTCTCCTCCAGGAGATATTTGGAATCTACTGCAGCAGCACATTTGCACTGAACAAAGCATGTGCAACAGGTCTAAAACTTCCAGGAAATACTGGAACTACTGGCAGTCACACATTGCAGTTCATTTCTGTGTGTGCACATTCATCTTAAACCTCTTGAAAGTGTTTAACAACTGTGCAGCACATTTAGTAAGTTTGATGCTTTCCAGAAGTGTCAGACCTGTAAACCACAACCTAACTGATGCATTCTTAATACTGGTATCCAGGTAAGAAACAGAACACTTCAACAACAGGTCAGTGACTTGATCTTAAGTATATTTGACATTCTGTATTTCCATAAGAAATTCGTCCTGTTGTTAGGGCTAGCAGTCCAAGGCTGTTTTCCACCACATTAATCTATGTTTAAGAATTCTATAAATTAATCAAAGAATGCAATTCAAAAGGAATGATGGGGAAAAAAGCATGCTCGAAAATACTGTGGTTTCATGTGCAAGCAGACCAATATGATGTCAAATGGTTAAAATACATGTTCTAGATATGCTACCATGCATGGTTTATCCTTTTACAGCTAATTTATTGTATAGTATTGCCCTAGTAATTAGGGTGAATAATTATGCAGTGGCTTGAACACAGTATTACATATCTTTTCTTAGTGTCTACTACTTCTGCTCTTAACAATGAAAAAGTGAAAAACTAACCTGATACTTTTTGTGTACATTAATACTACTCAACTTAGCTAAATACAAAATAATTCATCTAAAAACTGCATACTTGCAACAACTATAATAATGTGCATATTTACAGAATGACTTTTCTTTGAAAACATAGTCTCTAACAAAATGAAAACTCAACTCACTTCCCAAACAATGTAACTGGTATATGTAACTGGAACAGTACTTTAGAATTAATTCCTAATGTAAACTTATTATTCTCTAACTGAAATAGTTTAACAGTTTAATGATTTATATGTATACCTAACAGAGCTATTTATTTGTAGCAGTTGTCTAATCACCTTTCTGATGTGACTCTGGTATTTCTCTCTTGCTTTTCTTTTTTGTTATTTTTGTTTTCGTGTAGACTTCCATTTGGTAATGAGATGCTGAGGCAGCAGCAGTATTTCTGGCAAACTGCTTGAATATACAGAAACTAGTCAGAGCAAAAGGATTTGCATTCACAGTGGTATTGCACAGAAATACTGTAACCACATAGAGATTATGCAAATCCTTATACTCTGATTGTCTAATAATGGCTGTCAGTCAAAAGACAAGAATTTGCATATGCTAAGGCTAGTGAGAAATAATCACACAGTGATTATGCTAATCAAACACACTAAACAACATGTGAAGGACTGTCAAACTGGAACAAATCTGTGTGTGTATGTGTTTGTATTTCAAATACAGAAACACACAGTGCTAAAAGAACATTAGGTTGCAGTTCAAGCCCTTAAAAACATGAAATGCCTATAAGCCTCCATTTAATACCTTTACAAATTTACATTTTTTAAATATGTTCACATGCTTTTCCTGAAAGATTCTGTTTTCATTCTTTCCAGAAGACGGACAATGTTCCCTTAATGAGCAATTGTTCAAATGCTGTGTTTTGTCCAAGGGGTTCAGTGAATGGCCCTAGACCTCATTTACTGTTTCAGGCTGAAAACTCACTCCCAATGGGAACTATCAGCCTATTCACTGGCCTGTCTACAGTTTTCATCAACATGAGATACAAGTACTTCACAAGTATAATTAACTCACTTTCAAAATTTCATTGTTAGATAAAACATCTCTCAGGAATGAAGAATAAAAGTGTACACTAGTTTCAGTTATCCAGTTTAGTATACTTAAAAGTACTGACTAATATATTGTCTTTCATACGTTCACCATACAGCTCCTGACTACAGATTCAACTGTGAAGGTGCTACACAGATTAAACACAGCCTTACTACTGCAAGTTAGAATCACAATCCATGAAGTTTTCTGGGAAAAGTTTAGGTTAAGGGACTTGCCTTGTATCAACAAGAACAACTCTCCAGAGTGGTATTTAACTGTTTTTCTGGAATGGAGTGCTCCTTTCTTTTTCTTCAGTCCTGTCCCATTCAAAACGTGTTTTCTGATTTCAACAGACATAGCAAGAATACCACGGACAATAATCTTCTGAATTACAAAACTATGATTGTTCTCCAGGGCTGATGNGTTTTCGTGTAGACTTCCATTTGGTAATGAGATGCTGAGGCAGCAGCAGTATTTCTGGCAAACTGCTTGAATATACAGAAACTAGTCAGAGCAAAAGGATTTGCATTCACAGTGGTATTGCACAGAAATACTGTAACCACATAGAGATTATGCAAATCCTTATACTCTGATTGTCTAATAATGGCTGTCAGTCAAAAGACAAGAATTTGCATATGCTAAGGCTAGTGAGAAATAATCACACAGTGATTATGCTAATCAAACACACTAAACAACATGTGAAGGACTGTCAAACTGGAACAAATCTGTGTGTGTATGTGTTTGTATTTCAAATACAGAAACACACAGTGCTAAAAGAACATTAGGTTGCAGTTCAAGCCCTTAAAAACATGAAATGCCTATAAGCCTCCATTTAATACCTTTACAAATTTACATTTTTTAAATATGTTCACATGCTTTTCCTGAAAGATTCTGTTTTCATTCTTTCCAGAAGATGGACAATGTTCCCTTAATGAGCAATTGTTCAAATGCTGTGTTTTGTCCAAGGGGTTCAGTGAATGGCCCTAGACCTCATTTACTGTTTCAGGCTGAAAACTCACTCCCAATGGGAACTATCAGCCTATTCACTGGCCTGTCTACAGTTTTCATCAACATGAGATACAAGTACTTCACAAGTATAATTAACTCACTTTCAAAATTTCATTGTTAGATAAAACATGGTAATCTCTCAGGAATGAAGAATAAAAGTGTACACTAGTTTCAGTTATCCAGTTTAGTATACTTAAAAGTACTGACTAGTATATTGTCTTGCACATGTTCACTATACAGCTCCTGACTACAGATTCAACTGTGAAGGTGCTACACAGATTAAACACAGCCTTACTACTGCAAGTTAGAATCACAATCCATGAAGTTTTCTGGGAAAAGTTTAGGTTAAGGGACTTGCCTTGTATCAACAAGAACAATTCTCCAGAGTGGTATTTAACTGTTTTTCTGGAATGGAGTGCTCCTTTCTTTTTCTTCAGTCCTGTCTCATTCAACACATGTTTTCTGATTTCAACAGACATAGCAAGAATACCACGGACAATAATCTTCTGAATTACAAAACTATGATTGTTCTCCAGGGCTGATGCAAAGGACACAAAATTCTAACAGACCTAAACTATTCTCCCAAAGGAGAGAAAATGAAAGGCAACCAAATGTGCCATGTTTGTCATATTGCTCAATTATCTAGTGGACAATACTTAACTCAACAATTGCAGCATAAAAACAGACTAACAGGAAATAAACCACCTTGAAAGTGGGAAAATTACCCATCCACATCCAGTAGCCATTACTAAAGTGGTGCAGCAAGGAGGAGTGGATTATTTTTTTCAGTTGCTTACTTGAATGAGCAGTAGGAGATGGTAAAAAAAAATGATTAAACCCCCCAAAACTGGTTAAACCAAGAAGAGATAAATGTTTTACTTGTTAAAGATATCTCTAAAGATACCAATAAATACCTAAGGTTCAGAAATTCCATTTGTTTTCTCAGCTTCAAACAAGAACAGAGGAAAAAATAAGCTTATGAGAAAATGAACACATTAAATAACCTAAAGGCACTTAAATGTTTTGTGCTTAAGAAAAGAGCTTGAAACAAAAGGTTGGCAGGCTAATGAGGGTAACACAACAAATTCTCAATAGCATCATTCATATGTGAATGAATTTCAGAAAACAGGACCAAATGTTATAATTGGTATTTAATCATAGTGAGTCTTTCTAATCACAACAATAAAAGCAGGATGCGTGCCAGACAGAGAACTGGCAGAGAGGCACTTGATTCACTCTTACAAGTGAATTGCTCACAAGTACATCAGTCCAAATTGTTCTCTGCAAACTACTACATGTTTTTCAGAGAAGTGGCTGTGTATATATGCATTTAAAGAATGGCAAAATAATTCTGCAATGCAACCTGTTCACGTTCCTACGGTTTTTTCAACCTATTTTAAAAATTCTTATTTACCATCTTTTTTCTGGTGATTCTCAAGAAACTATTAATTACTAGGATGTAGAGTATAATTAGAATGTTTTAAAATATACATTCTTACCAGCAAAAGTCCAAGGGGTGCTTCAGACATTATTAAAATATTCTGCCAAATCTATACTTTTATAATGTTTCAACACATTTCAAAATATTTCTCAGCGAGTTAAGATTTACACTGGCAGAAGTTACAGTTCTTAAGTCATCCTTGTAGAATCGGAGAATAAGAGATTAAAAGGGACCCCAAGACATCATTTAATCCATACTTCACACTTTTCCACTCAGGAAAGGAAAAAAAAAATTATGGGGACAGAATACTTCTATCCCAGATTTTGGTGGGGGTTGTGTGAGTGAGAGAATATTTTCAAATAGCAAAGACTAAAATACAGCAGTTGAATACTGGGGAGAAACTTTTCAGATTCTCATTTTATAACTGTTTCAGGGTAAAACATTCAAAATTTCATTTGAAACATGTATCAAAACTTCTCTCCTTCTTTAGTCACTAGGTCTATGACAACCCTGTACAACAGAGTAATTAGAACATTATTGAATTTCTCTCCTGGTTCTTAAATGAATGTCTCCTTGCAAATCTGGTAGAAGCATTTCACTTCACACACAAGTGTATTCATTTGGTAGTATAATTATTTGACCACAGGCGGGGTTTTTTTCACTACCTTATTTCTTTTTTTTATGTCAGCACTGAAAAAAAAGCAGATAAAACATCTTTATTTCCATCCTTTAAATGAAATGTTCTACTATTCTTCTTTTAAAAAAATCAAGGATATAAAATATGTGACCAACTGTCATCATCTTGCCTCACATCTTGGGATTCAAGACAATTTTATTGAAATTAATCTTATCACCAGCAGTCAACACAGAAAAATAACATTCCCCAGACTTTCAAGTATGGGAATTGAAGTACTATAGCTTACATATGCAGCTGAATATACCCTTATCACAGGTAATGGTTAAGTATGAGGGTAAATATTGTGCATAGTTATATTCACAGGTCTCGTATAGATCACTTAAAGCATTATATCACCTTGCATGTGAAAAATAATTTAACTTTCCTTGGATAATAGATGATGGTCCATTGGAGAAGTCATTAACATGCTTACTTCTTCCATAGCGTTATTAACTCTAAATTCCTGACCCAGGATGAGACACTGTGTTCAGGAAACTCACTTCAGCTAAAAGAGGGAGAAATATGAAACTAGAAAATAATATATCTCTTGATATAGTTTAAAGCTTACATAATAATGTAAATAAATGTAAATAAACCTTGCTGCACATAGTCACTAAGTATGTACAAATGTCAGAATTTGGTACTAAGCTGAGTAAGATCACAGGAAATGAGAGATATAGGTGGTCAGAAGTTAGTCTGCGTTTTAACAAGGTATTTGTAACTGCAAAATTAAGATCAACCTCATTTCTGCTTCAGACTCTTCAGGATGCAGAAAAGTAGGAATACAGAGAAATGAAGTAATTTAGAACCAAATGGGGATTATTACCTTACTAAGCCAACTCCCCACCAACTGAAACATCTCACATTTTCTTCATGGTACAAAACCAAAATTACATTCTCTTTTCATGAAAAGAATACGCTTATACCTGCACTGGGTACCCACACTGTGGCTGTTTTGAGTAATTCTCTACAGATTGCCACTAATGTTCATTCCAAGTCTCCTGTCAGTCCTACTGACTGAATCATTAGTGCAATCCTGAGTACACTGAACAGCTGTGGAGAATGTAGTTATGGCTCATTCACTACTTGAAGTGCTTTAATCCCTTCCTATCCATCTCTGAAATGTGATGCATTAAATAACTCTCAGTGTGGTTTTATGTAATCTGGAAAAATATGAGAAGTTAACAGTGTACATTTCAATGCAATTTCATCTTCAAAATTTCACCTGTATGATATGTCAAAATTTAAATTTAGAAAAAAAATATTGCCATCCTGACCCTGACTTCTGACCGTTTCGTAGATCAAATCAGAATTAGGCTAAATAAAGGAGGAAAACCTATTGTTACATGTGTACCTTCAGGAATACTAGCTCAAAAGTTCAAAATATCTCAAAACAGGCTTGAAAGAACAATCTTTACTCCTTCCAGGAATCTACTACCATAAATAATATTAATATATCTACAAAAATATGGAGGTAGTAGGGACCTTCATTTTCTGAGACTATATGTCAGTTACTTCTGGTTTTTTTCTGTTGTGAAAGGACACTTTGAGAGGGGAAACTCACTTCACCATCACCATGGCAGAACATGATATGGTTTCTGTACTACTGATTTGGCTTACATCTAGTTCACTTCTTTTCCTGAGTTATTCAAAGTTACTTTGTGTTGGTTTGGGGCTTTCCATGATTTTACGTCAATCAAACTCAAACTGGATGCTTTTATTCCAAATCAGCTCTGACTATATTACTGATGCTTACACATACAAGGTAGTCAGAGGTTCATTGACCAGGTGAGGACTGTGATGCAGGCTTTAGTCCAGTGTGTAAGAAGAAATGCTCTGTGGTGTTCCTCCAGGGTGGAACCTGAAATGAACTAATACATGTAGATGGAAACCAGAATTTGGGTAAAAAGGAAGGGAAGAAGCAGCTAAACACTGATCTACTGCTAGCAAGTGGCCCTGAGAAATCTTCCATACCCTCAGCCAACTCCCAGCCAGAAGGGTAGCATCACTTAACACTCATTGAAGCTAGGGTGCCGTTTAGTATTTTCAATTAATCAGGTTGAAAAGGATTTTGTGTATATTATGAACTCAAACACAATAGGAAGTCTTATGTGAGTATTTTACAGTGCTTTACAAAGACCACTTACAGGCAGGTAATTAACATATGAAAACTCAGCTGTACTAGAACTTTAGGCAAATCCACTCGTTCTTATTCACAGTTGATGTCTTAGCACTAGACAGCACAGGCGTAATTTATTCAAAATCATCTGTCTAGAGTACCTCACACAAGTACCTATGGATGTGAAGACAGACAATTTTATTGCTTGTGAACTGCCTAGTTGTTGCCTGCAAGTCAAGTACTTAAAGACATCTGCACTGCTAGCATATCTTTTCAGAAAAGAAACTCCACAATGCACAAACATCCCAGCTCTTGTTATTTTGAAGGNTGGAGAAGTCATTAACATGCTTACTTCTTCCATAGCGTTATTAACTCTAAATTCCTGACCCAGGATGAGACACTGTGTTCAGGAAACTCACTTCAGCTAAAAGAGGGAGAAATATGAAACTAGAAAATAATATATCTCTTGATATAGTTTAAAGTTTACATAATAATGTAAATAAATGTAAATAAACCTTGCTGCACATAGTCACTAAGTATGTACAAATGTCAGAATTTGGTACTAAGCTGAGTAAGATCACAGGAAATGAGAGATATAGGTGGTCAGAAGTTAGTCTGCATTTTAACAAGGTATTTGTAACTGCAAAATTAAGATCAACCTCATTTCTGCTTCAGACGCTTCAGGATGCAGAAAAGTAGGAATACAGAGAAAAGAAGTAATTTAGAACCAAATGGGGATTATTACCTTACTAAGTCAACTCCCCACCAACTGAAACATCTCACATTTTCTTCATGGTACAAAACCAAAATTACGTTCTCTTTTCATGAAAAGAATACGCTTATACCTGCACTGGGTACCCACACTGTGGCTGTTTTGAGTAATTCTCTACAGATTGCCACTAATGTTCATTCCAAGTCTCCTGTCAGTCCTACTGACTGAATCATTAGTGCAATCCTGAGTACACTGAACAGCTGTGGAGAATGTAGTTATGGCTCATTCACTACTTGAAGTGCTTTAATCCCTTCCTATCCATCTCTGAAATGTGATGCATTAAATAACTCTCAGTGTGGTTTTATGTAATCTGGAAAAATATGAGAAGTTAACAGTGTACATTTCAATGCAATTTCATCTTCAAAATTTCACCTGTATGATATGTCAAAATTTAAATTTAGAAAAAAAATATTGCCATCCTGACCCTGACTTCTGATCGTTTCGTAGATCAAATCAGAATTAGGCTAAATAAAGGAGGAAAACCTATTGTTACATGTGTACCTTCAGGAATACTAGCTCAAAAGTTCAAAATATCTCAAAACAGGCTTGAAAGAAAAATCTTTACTCCTTCCAGGAATCTACTACCATAAATAATATTAATATATCTACAAAAATATGGAGGTAGTAGGGACCTTCATTTTCTGAGACTATATGTCAGTTACTTCTGGTTTTTTTCTGTTGTGAAAGGACACTTTGAGAGGGGAAACTCATTCACTTCACCACCACCACAGCAGAGCATGATATGGTTTCTGTACTACTGATTTGGCTTACATCTAGTTCACTTCTTTTCCTGAGTTATTCAAAGTTACTTTGTGTTGGTTTGGGGCTTTCCATGATTTTACGTCAATCAAACTCAAACTGGATGCTTTTATTCCAAATCAGCTCTGACTATATTACTGATGCTTACACATACAAGGTAGTCAGAGGTTCATTGACCAGGTGAGGACTGTGATGCAGGCTTTAGTCCAGTGTGTAAGAAGAAATGCTCTGTGGTGTTCCTCCAGGGTGGAACCTGAAATGAACTAATACATGTAGATGGAAACCAGAATTTGGGTAAAAAGGAAGGGAAGAAGCAGCTAAACACTGATCTACTGCTAGCAAGTGGCCCTGAGAAATCTTCCATACCCTCAGCCAACTCCCAGCCAGAAGGGTAGCATCACTTAACACTCATTGAAGCTAGGGTGCCGTTTAGTATTTTCAATTAATCAGGTTGAAAAGGATTTTGTGTATATTATGAACTCAAACACAATAGGAAGTCTTATGTGAGTATTTTACAGTGCTTTACAAAGACCACTTACAGGCAGGTAATTAACATATGAAAACTCAGCTGTACTAGAACTTTAGGCAAATCCACTCGTTCTTATTCACAGTTGATGTCTTAGCACTAGACAGCACAGGCGTAATTTATTCAAAATCATCTGTCTAGAGTACCTCACACAAGTACCTATGGATGTGAAGACAGACAATTTTATTGCTTGTGAACTGCCTAGTTGTTGCCTGCAAGTCAAGTACTTAAAGACATCTGCACTGCTAGCATATCTTTTCAGAAAAGAAACTCCACAATGCACAAACATCCCAGCTCTTGTTATTTTGAAGGATTATTTTTTTATATATAATTTGATGCCTATGGATATCATATGGGTGCATTGCCTCTGCTTTTATAGTAAAAAGCTCTGCCCCAGAGAACTCTACAAAAAAAGTGTAGGTAAGAGGGTCCTGATAAGATGGCAGCAACTAATGAAAAAATTCTGAAAAAAATGAAGATGACACCAAAAGTGCACTGCAAATCCCAAAGAGTTTGCTTCTTAAATGCCTGTAGGACTCTCAGCCTTAAGACTTTTTTTATTTTCTACCCATTTAATTATCTGTGCTTTATACTGAGGTTATATTAGAGATGAACCCTATCCACCAGGACTTATTCCTGCTTATCTTGACAGTCAGATGGAACAAGTTCAAACCAAGACTTGACCTTGGATCTTAGCTTTAATAATTATGTCCAGATCTTAGTATTTACTTATGTAACTGCGCACATTCATGTGCCAGGATTAATCATTAATGACCAGGATCTTTGTGACACACTTGAAAGGCCAGGAAATATTATCCTTGTCTTACAGATGGTAAGTAATGGTTCAAGGTCACTGTGGAGGTCTGTGTCTGAATGTGAAGCTGAACCCACTGGTTCCCCCACCAACCCCTTCTTCCTAGCTCAGAGCGGCACTCGTGGCCAACCCCTCACCACATTTGCTGCAGGCACAAGCAGTTCTGCTATGGAATAAGATAACTAAAATAATACTTTTCCTTCAGAAGCACCTGCAAGCTTCAGTTCTGTACACCTTTACCTTTCTTCCTTTCTTATGTATTTTTAAAAATGCTGCTGTGTTTTCAGGCACTACTGAGAAAACTGTACTTATTTTAAGCTCCTTGTAATTAATGTAGCCATTTTCCTCTGCAATGTTTTTTGCTTACAGCGTGAAAGAAGAGGAAGCCAGGGGACTCCAATACAGTAGTAGTCTGTTATATTTAAATGGACTTGTATCTGCTCAGACGCTTCCACACATGAGAAATCCATGTTATTAAAGAAGTCATCTGTGCAATCACCAATTTGAATTAATCTTTGTAAAGGTTTTCTTCTTCTCACCCCTTCAAAAAAAATCTTCAGTTCACATACTATGTGAGGATATACACACAACATTTGCAGCATGCAGCAAAGTAAAAATCCTGTATGTTCTTGAGAAGCATCCATTAACTGTTTACAAATGGCTTTTCTGAAACACTGTCTTCCAAGTAACTGCTTTCAGATTTATGATTACTGAAATGGCATTAGCAGTGCGAATTCTCTCTTTCTTTCTGTCAGTTCTTGTCTTTCTCATTATTAACTGCAACTGGAAGTTTAACACTTTCAGTAGCATGATGTACTTACCAGGGTAAGGGCTTGTCACATAAGTTTTATACTGGTAAGACAAAATTATACAAAACCTACACAATGTAAGGTTACACTGCCTTTTGCTGACCAAACCCCGAGTAAAACAGGCCCCAAAACTCCCATGTGGCAAAAGCTTTTATGATACTAGGTAGTCCAGTTTTCCTAACTGTTAACATTAAACATGAACTCAAGTAGATCCCTCCATTTCTTGGGTGCTCTGTGGAAGACCAGCACTTGATCAAATCTGCGCCTGTCTCAGGCTGGTATTTGAATTTGTACTCCTCTTTGGCCCAACACAGTGTCCGTTAGATTTCTAACTAGGCATTCATGTTGACTGTAATATGAAAATAGCAATAACATCTTCTAGTTTCTCCTCTGTGGAGCCTCCACAGAAATCAGACACAGACTACGCATTCATTCCTAATTCTTATTAAGCAGAATGAACCCTTTGCTAATGGTGGTCAATTACTATGTAAATACCCAGTAATTACACCAGTCAAAAGCAAAACATGTTATAAAAGGCACTCAAAAAAAACCCCAAAAAACCAAACCACAAATAAAATCAAATCTCAAAAACCCCAAGTAAAAACAGAAATGAGAAATTACTGGTACAAGAAATGAGCTAATTATTAAGAAAGGAAGAAAAACTTTTCCAGTCTAAATTTCCAAAACCTATGTTGTTTACAACGTTGTAAATAGAAAAGAGCAAAGTCACAACTTTAAAGTGGCACATCACAAGTCCTGTGTTTCTACAATTATGCTTTTGCTGTCTAAGATTAATCTGGGCAGTTAATGATGCAAAAAATTACATTTATAATCCAGTCTGAATACAGCTGTACTGCAAGCTAAGATCTTAGTGCCATTAAGGTAAATGGAATTAATGGGCTGTCCCTGGCAATCTTTATATCTATCAGTTACTAATTAACATTCTTCTGCAAAGAATAATTTATGGGGGAAAAATACATACAGAAGCAATAATGTTAAAACTTGCAACACACTGCAGTCACAGGGTAGTCATGCAGCTGTAATATACAATGTGTTGTGCTCATTTCAAAAGAGAACAAGAAAGTGCCAGCTGGCACTGCAATCAGTAAAACCTTTTATGTTAAGTCAGTTATTTTATATGACAGCAAATTATTACTACCAAGGATGAACTTTTGTAGGAAATGTCAACTTCAGCTAATAATGGAAGGACTGAGCAGAAGCAGCAATAAAAACCTGGTAGTTAAATTAGCTACTAAGAAAAATGAACAGTGTGTTATCTTTGTAGATAATATAGCACATTTGTTGCTTTTATCATATGACTCTCAACTTGATTACTGATTTTATGCATTCAGTACTCATATTAGTTTTAAAAGTGTTCCTGCCAAACCTTTACCACAGTCTTAATTTGAGACTCTTTTGGGTTTGATTTTATGATATAAAAAGCACAACATAATTCTTCAGAGTCCTCTTTAAATCCTCCTTATCTTCTCACCTGTGAACCTGTGCACCATTACTTCCCATACCAGGAACTAAGAGTAGAGAATAAATCTTACAGTTCACATCAGACGTTCAGAGGCTACCACATGCCACGCTTCTTTTTGAAAAACAAAACAAAACAACCTCAACAAACCAACAAACCCCTACTCCAATGCTCTCAGAACAACCTCCCTCCACCTACAAAAACAATCCTAGGGACAGACACACACATGGGTTGTGGCACGAATCAAACTCTGTTGGTGACTCTTGCACCTGAAAAATATTCCCCAGACTAAAGACAGTAGTAGTTAGTGGTTTTAAACCAGCATCAAGACATTTAGATTTATTTACAGCATTAGTATAAAAATGTAAATAATTCTGAACTTTTACTTACAAAAGTTCAGTTTAGAGTTACTCCTTTGAAGCACTGATAACAGTATTTTTCCAAATAAACATCACAGAATTAGGATGACTTTAATCTTCCCAGATCCTAACCAAAAATGGTACATAACTATGATGTGCAATATTGTTACCAAAAATGGCAATAATAATATGACTTGCATTTACATAAGTAAGATTCATTAAATAATAATGGCATTCCCTACACTTCATACTTATCCCCTATGCCAGTCACAATTAATTTTAAGTTTATAATACAGACATGATGATTGACACTAATCATAATTTAATTCCTTCCAATTACAGTTGTAAAGCAAGATTTAGGATATTTGGACATTTTTCTAACTTAGCTAGTAAGATGCTAGTGATTAAAAAAAAAAATCTAACTTTAGAACTTACATGAACAGCAATTTTGCATACAATGTAGATAACTGACAGATAAGATTTTTAATTAACTCACAAAGACTTAGAATAATTTACCACATAGGGAATAAAGCCCCAACCCCTTGATAAAATTAATTATACTGATATAAAAGCATGTTGTACATTGGTAAAAAAATCCATTTTAATGCTATAGAAATTAGCATTTTGTATTCTAATATGCTGTACTATGAATATCATCTCCTCCCTTTGTCATTCCACTATGCCATCCCAAAAGAAAATATGGTCACCTTCAGAACTACCTGTTTGGACAGCAGAACTTCAAGCAATAAGGTAAAAGAACTTTGTTCAAAATAAATACACTGTTACAAACGCTTGCTGAGAAAAGTAGTAGAAGTCTACAAATATAATAACACAAAAATAAAACAGACTAGTGAATTTGCTGGTGCAAGAGCATAAAGAGAAATACATAGTCCTATTTTTCTGAAGGAATTGAATGAATTAACAGATAAGCCCTGTCAGTGTGGAGTTGATTGCAGTGCAGAAAATGCTAAAGTAGGTGTCCAGTATTTCTATTATAGAGTCTGGCACATTTGTGATATAACTAAAAATACCACATATAATTTCTATTTCAACCAATGTTTTTTAAAAAAATTATTTTTAATGTTTCTGATTGAAAATTATATTCAGTTAAAAAATAAAATAATAAAAAACCCACAACCAACACCACATTTTAGAGCCCTCTCAGGTGCTTTCCATGCTAGTGCATCAGAAATGACTGCAGGGCCTGGTAGTGCTTCTATACTTCTACAGGTTTTGGCAGGCTTACCCACTGTAATCTCTCTGTTTAGGAATTTATAAACATCTTGAATAATATGCTTTGCTATGAACTTTATATACAAGATCTTTTCAAGAGAGGGTATTTATTGACCTAAAATCAAAAGCAAATGGAAATAACGTGTAATGGTATCTTCAACACCATGTTAAGGACAAATAGTTTTGTAATTCAAAAGGAAGATAAGACAATTACGCAGTAACGTGTTTCAGTTGCTTTGGTTATTTGTTTTTAATAATGAATATTATGTTAGCAAGAGAGCTGGACTGACCATTCTTCAGTAGAGTTCTGCCTTTTAGCCATTCATAGTGCACTGTGCTAATTCACCAGAAGTTGCTGGTTAGCAGCTCATTGTGCACACCTTGGATGTGCAAATTCAAGCTTAAATGCTTTGAAGAATTAGGGCCCAAAGTCCATGCTGGAACCAGAGCAATATGACACCCTATCTTTTTGTATTTATTTGAATGTTAGCTCTTACAGAGCTAAGAAATGGACAAGTCAACGTCGACTCTGTAACACGTTCAGTGTGAAAAGCAAGGTTTTAGGTAATTGATATGCTTAAAGAAGACTTCCTCATTCTTATACTATCCGTTTTCACTACACTGTTCTGCTTAAAAATATCCACTATCTCTTTTATCTGTTTCATAATCCGCTTTTCAACAAACATCAGAAACAGAGTACAGCACTTTCAAACATTTCACGGTCCTTCAAATGTTGTCATAAACATCTGATTTTTAAATGCATTCATCTTCAGTAAGGTATTTCCAATTTGCATAACATACTGCAATAGACTGACACTTTACAGCTAATTCTCATTTGCCAAAACAAATGAACATAGTTCATTGTATGTTGACACAAAAATGTAGATGTAATTGCAAAAGCAGCAATTCTCATTTCATAATTCAGTAATCCATGTGCTGAATAACGAACTTCATTATGTTAGGCCAGTAACTCAAGGTTGTGGAAGCTAAGCACTGAATGCATGGGCTGAAAGGACTCACTACAGTCCACAAGCCCAAATAAAATCCCACAAAGGAAGCAATTCCTCAGATGATATAAAAGAGCTTTAATAGCAGACTTGCTACTTAACCAAATATCCATCTTTATCTCAGTTTTTCCTGTTACAAAACCAGGGAAGTTCTTTATACTATGAAGTTTCTCTATAACCATGCTTCTTTGAAAAGCAGTCTGAAAAAGTATTTTCACACATGATTATAGGCCACTATCATGAATATACATGCAGTGGTGCAAGGCCAAAACATGTCTGCGACCTATCACCCAGTCTCTTCGGAAGCAAATTTCAGAGCAGAGATTCCTCCTGTTTTCTGCAGTTCACTCCTCCTCTGGCCCAGTACAACACTCAGCATTCTCACTCATTCCCCCAGGACATTTACAATCACTCTCCTCCATAAACACATCTCTGATGTGGCAAGAACTTCACTTTTGCACTTTTCTCTGTGTATATGCCAATGGTCCAACCAAACATACTGAATCTCATTGACTGCAATTGCTGTTATACCTATGGGAGTTGACCGTCTCTAGAAAGGCTTCCAGGAGCCCATAACAGAAGCTGATGGAAAAGCCTCAAACAGTTCCTTGCAAGCAGAGGGACACCTTTTGCCAAGAAAGTACATAAATCAAGTAAAGAGAAGGGCTAAGCCTACCCAAGGCTTTTAAATTTATCTCAGCGCATCTTGGAGAACTCAAGTTACCTGTTTGGAAGCAACATATAAACCTGAGCCAGGAAGGAAGAGCCTTCCTCCTTTACTTCCTCCTACACTTTCCCACCCAAGGTGTTGAAGTATTTACTCTCCATTCACTCACATTTTCTCTAAGTAGGAATTTTTAATGGCTTAAATATTCTTTTGCTCTTAAGACTCTAGCCTGAAAAAGATAACCTTGTTAACTGAGATGGCAACAAGAACATAACTATTTTCTGCTGACAAGCTCAATTTTTTGTGTAAGAAGTCTCAATACCCTTTAAAGCAATACAGTGTATATACTTCATTGTTTTCTTCAATACCTATTCTTCCCTTGAAGGGAGGATATGATTTCATTATTGATCCAGCATAATACCACACAGATAATATTATACAAATATAATATTCATACAAAATAGCTCAGCTTCCTTACAGCCATATATACCTGCTACAAAGTGTCTGCGATGGATTTCTGATGGTGTTTATTCTCCTTTTATTTTTTTTAAGTACTTTTTTCATACACAGGGAAGAGTTCATAACCATACTTAAATGACCACAGACGAATTTTATTTACCAATGCTACTATATCAGTGAAAGGTTACTTGGAAAGAAGTGACATCTTACTGTCCATGGTGTTTAAAATCTGTTTTAAAAAGTTGCATTTCCTGCTGAAACTTGCTTTTTTTTTTGCCATTCAGTGTTTACACCACTGAATGACATAAGCCCAGTTTTGCTGCCATGGGAAACTTATCATTCCTACAAAACCTGAAAAAAGAGCTTCTATTTTTCAGGAGCAGGTAGCACTTTAGGCCATAGATTTACAGGGAAAATATGACTGGAGAGGTCCAGGGTATGACAGCACAAATACACACTTCTCAGAGAAGTGGAGTTCTCCCTTGTCCCTTCTGACTCTTAACCTGTAATGACTTGAACTTTGCTCTTACAATTCATCTGTCTTCCTGCTTTTTGTCAACTAGGATATCAAAATCAGCCAGAATTCAAGGGGTTTTACACATCCTGAACTTGTCCCTACTAGAGTTCTATCATAATGACATATAGAGTGGGACAGCGTCACTATCACATCATTGACACTGGTAAGGATGTCTTGAATCTAATTACTTACAGCCAACATTACTATTTGGAAATGACTCAGAAAGACATAGTTCCTGTACCTAAACCATAAGCCATTTCTATACTACCTAAGAAAAATTGGTATCTCTGAGCAATGGAGATAAACAACTTAAATCAGTTTAAAATAATGAGTGCTACAACTGAGGGCCTGACAATGGCCCATTTTCAGATCTCCATATCACATTCTTGTGCATGAAAGGAAATGGTAGGTACCTCATCCTGCTGCAGAGACAAGTTCGCACTAAGCAGATACTACACAGTCGAGAAGAATTCAGGTCAATCTCTTGTTCATCCACTTATCTCTTGTAGGACCTGAAGTAAATACCGGTGTCTTTGCACTGGAGAAAATCAAGTACACAGGATGTTGTGGGATAAAATAATTGAAGACTGAGATGTTCAGAAACTAGGATCTACTCTTGCTTGCAACAAGCCGGTTTTGCAGACTGGCGTGGAGAATTTTATCCCCATCTCTTTACATAACGTAATATTACAAGAATGTGATTGTCTGAAGTTCTTGGCTACTTCTAGCTATCATTGTACTTTGGAATAAAAAGAAGTGTAAATTTGTTAATGGCAAATCTATTGGGAAGATCAAACATGCTTAGTTGCTTGAATTTAAATATCCACGGAAAACTCATACCATGATAAATTTGAATTTTCTATATGCATGAAGATCTGAAAAAGGAGGATCTATGCAATGGCTTCTACTCCCTACTCCTGTGCATTAGTCTTTAAGCAGCCCAGGGCTGGGTACTAAGTGGACTGATAAGGTTAGCACATTACAGACACAGCAGGCCTTTAGCATGAGTAAGTAATATTATCAGGCTGGAGTAGTCTATTGCTGTTCAGAACGTCAACAGCCTGATTCTACTACTGAAGGAAAACAGGAATGCACACCCATACAGATACAAACAAGCCAAAGCTCCTGAATTTCAATAGTAATATTATTAAACTGCAGGGAAAAGTTAATCAAAGAAATTTAATTTCACATAAAGTCAAAAGAAGTTAATGTTTCTGCAAGCAGAATGCAGACCAAACTCTAAGTTCTAATTGTGAGCTTCTTCCCTACAGTATGAATCTCCTAAACTGAACATCTGTCTAACTGCAGCATTTGAGCAGCATATGTTCTACTCAAGTAACTGTGTAAAGTATATAAGCAGTATTACCTTCTTCTGCTTTCAAGTCACCAAACACTTGGAAATTACTGTTTCTTGATTTAATGTTGACATGTAACTTCAGTTACTAAGAAGTAGTGTCCTCTTGATGAAAAGCTGATTTGTAAATATTGAGTAGGGAATGACACCACAGTTTAATAAAACCCACCGATTTCCATCTGTACTTCACTGCCTCTCTTGTTCTACCACCACACAGCGACACTGACAGGTTTTGAATAGTCTTGGTCACTAAGCCACATATACATGCAGGCCTGGTCAGATTCTAGTCACTGTTTATATACCTCAGTCCTAAGATTCGCAACTTAATTTGAGAACCATCCTTTAGACAGGAGGCAGTATAGTCTGTCACAGTTCAACCCCTATGTTTGATACATTTCTTTACCCTTATGCCCTATCCTCCCACCTTCATTAGCAGCTAGCCAGAGATCCACCAAAACTATCAGCAACAGAAACCTTATTTTAGCTCTCTGTAATAAAAGCAATAACGCAAACATTACAAACTTAGGAAAAGCATGTCATAAACAGAGATCTGTCTTATAATATCACTTAATATCTTCCATATATCTTCTCTACTTCTAATCTCATCCTTTACCCTTTCTGTTCAATTTTTGTATTACAGCAAGAGCTGAAGGAAAAAAAAAAAGGTGTGCACTTGAAGCTAGTTGGTTGATCTAACACAATATATTACTTTTCCCTGTAAATCTTGCATTGCTCGAGCTAAACATTTAGCAGTATTTCAGGCTGGACAGGATCCCTCCTGCTTTGTTTCTTCACCATCTCCCTTTCATGGTTTCTTATCTCATCGAAACACAATAAGCTTAACCTCTGTGCTTTGCTATTGGCCTTTAGAATTCACAGAACTGTTTAATTTGAGAAAATGCTTCTGGATGTCATCTGCTCCAGCTCTCTAGATCTTAATGCAGCACCAACTGGCAGCTTCATCCAGGCTGTGAGTCACATACAAGATTTTGCTCAGTGACGTTTTGAGTATCTCCTGGGATGGAGAGTCCATGTCTTACCTGGGGAAAACAATACGGTGTTTAACCAAGCTCACTGTGAAAATAATTGTTCCTAAGACTTAACTAGAATTTCTAGTGTTAGGAAACCTAAGTTATAGCACTGTAAGATAGCAAGTTGGCATAGGATTTATTGGAGATAAGTACCTTCTGCAGATGATAAATACCACCCCAGGTAGGCTTCTGAGATGGGATAAGTTGTCTTCTGTGGCTACCCATCTTTCCGTATTGACTCTGGAAGAAACTGAATTGTTGGCTCAGATTGGAGGTTTTGCTTTTATGCATTAACTTAGGTCAGATACACTTCATCCATTCTAAATTAAATTTTTGCAAGAAAGATTGTAGTATGATTTGTTTATATCCTCCTGTACTAGAGGTTTAGGGGCATACTTTGACATGTTTGAATTGTCAAGCATGTAGAAGTGACAGAGAACAAAACATACTTTTTTTTCCACTTTACATTGAAATAGCCTCAAGTTAAATGTCTCAGAACTTACTAACATGCTTAAATATGCTATATTTCAGCACTGATTTTTTAACTGGCATTATTGTTATGGGGAATAAGTTTATTTAATGACTGTAAATTTCTAACTTAAAGTAAAGAATATATTGGTAACTTGTTTCAACATTTCTTTTCTCTACTCTGTACCAAAATTCTATCTCTGTTTTTGCAAAGTAAATTCAGAAATGTCTATGGCGCTGTAACTGCTTATTCTTTCTACTGCGAAGTTCATGGAGTTCTACCACCTTCCCTTTCAGATCATTACATGAATAAGAATTCGAAGTCTAATACACAATTGGATTAAGCCACTCATCTTCAAATTACTCACTTGCATTCTTGTTTTTATATTTTGAATATATTCAAAATTGTTCATTAAATTAACCATCTATCTAAGGAGAAGCCAAGAGACAGTGATGGCAATAAAAATCAGATATGAACACTAAGTTAAGAAAAGCTCAGTAGTTAGAGCCCTGTGCTTCTGAAAACACTGTAGTAGAGGTGAAAGGTATAGGAAAGGGGGACAACTGTTCAATATGACTAGAAAGACCTATACATTGATGCAGTAAATCATTCCAGATAAACTTTAAAAAAAACCCTAAAAATGTTTACTTTTATCTAATATTTTCAGATGCTCATCTAAAGAAGGCCCAATGAGGTAGTACTAGTATAGATTAAACAATAACAGTAGGACTTAACTCTAATAATATATTTTTTATCTGAATGGAGTGTTAAAAAATTGCCATAAGGCATTAAGGAATAATTTTGCCTTAAGCATAGCTGCTGATAGATTTTTCACATGAAAACAGAAATTAGGTGATAGTATCAAGCAGTCATCACTGACAAAACCTATAAGGTAACAGATAAAAATTGTATAGATTTTGCGAAGGAAGGGATCAGTGGGTTGTGACTCAAAAGCACATCTGATAGAAGCATAAAAACTTTCATGGAAAAGATTATCTGTAAACCTTTAACACTTGTAGAGCTCTTCAGGCATGTTACATTTCCCAAGACATCTGTGAATATTAGTCTGTTTTTGAAACACCAACCACAGCATGAAAACAGCCTTGAGGGTATGAATGCACTATCATTCCCTTTTACAGAAATGGGAAGTAAATGAGAGCATTAAAAGGGAGAAATTACTTCCCCAAAGCCAGAAGCTTGACTGGGCCCTGAGAATTGTTATTAGATAACGGGTAGAAGCAATTTTAAGAATTAGTCAAGATCCATTTTGCTGAATTTAGTGATCTCTGCCAACCTGCCTAGGCTGCCCGTGTAGAAGCACGCTGGACCTGCTCCAAATGAGAGACTCAAGTGAAAATTAAACAAGTGACCAATAGCCACAGATCTGGCCAGTAATCTGCTTGGAATTACAATTTAAGCATTTACTGGATCACAGCCATAGTCTAAGCAGAGTCTCATGTTGCCATTTAACCATTTGAATGGAAGGTAATCTACTGATACTGTAGCAGTGTTTATTTTATAAAGTTCTTCATTGAGATTTGAAAGGAAGCCCCAGCTAGCAGACTTTTGAATGATAAGAAGTGAAAGAGGGTCTGGTAATGATTACATTTTAACAAAATAGATGAATGGCAAAGCTGAATTAAAGTTATCCAGAACTATCACTTCTTGCATAAAATTAACAATGAATAAATGAGATGAAATAAAATAAGGGCTAAGGACGTGTTTTAAAAGTCTATAGTTGCAATCTGGACCTTCAAGGTTAAAACTCATTAGACTAACTTGAACAGATTTTCTTTTGTTTTACATGCTTCAGTAAGAAATACATCAAAAAGCTCAGACAACAGGCTCAGACAACATGAGGAGAAAAACAAAACCAAAACCAATGCATAGCTACCGTGTAATCAAGAGTTTTGGGCTGCCTACAAACAGCATCCAAATTAATTCCCAAGCTTGCAATGAGTTCCTATTGCCATACAGAACATCACTCTACTTTCAAAAACTACACGAATGGTGCTATCTGTAAAACTGGCAACTTTTATCAAATAAAATTGCCAATCCCTTTAAGAATCACCTGTACTAGCAAGAATGTGCTTCCTCAGCAAAGTTTTGTCTTGGAGTTCCTCTCCCATTCTATACTACGAACATGCAGGAACAACTAACTGAAATCAATGATTTTTTATCTTGTAACAACAGCCTAGCAAGACAGTAGTTTCTTAGCATAGCTCAGAAGACTTGAATAATGCATGTTTATCACTAGCTGTAGCCGTCTAAAAAAAAAAAATCTGCTGATTATATAATCATCTTAAATCCCTGTGTAGGTTGAAGACTTAAATGTTATTAATGACAGCTGAAGACCAAAGCAGATGATTGCTAATCCTCCTCTTATTTAAGAGAAGTTATACACTAAATAGTACATTGTTACAATATTAAGTGGCTTTTTGCTTTATTGATTAATATTGTGTCTTACTGAAAAGCTTAACAAATGTTTAAGATGTTCAATTACTGAACTTGAAGTTGTTCTTCACAAGCTTTCTCCTGGTGTGCTCAGGTCCACAGAAATACTGTTTTAAGAAACAGATTAAACATTACAGTTTTTTACTGTGAGTTCAGCTGGTATTGAAGCAGAGGTATTAGTCAAATCACAAAACTGAGTAAGAAAGATGAGAATCCTAACACATTTTATACATTGTGTGTTTGGTATTTCTGATTTCTGAGTCAGTTAGATTCTGCCTTATCTCATTAAAATAGAAGACAAGAAAGTATTAATTTTACCAAAATTAACATTTCCTTCTCTTACTGGTTTACACTGAAAGTTAATATTTTCCTGGTATTAGTACAAATGGTGTTAACCACAGAATTTTAGATTGTTTGTACTTTCACCTGAGCTGCTCAAGGGACACTAAATTTAGCATCTGACAGAGAGAACTGTTTACCCTCAGGGTCAGCATCAATTTATGTGCCAAATCTCTTGCTATATCACAGCTTCTGAAAAAGAAATTAAAGGACTTCTGAAGAAGTTGCAGTGGCTTGTAAAGGAAGAGCTAAAGGAAATAATTCTAAATAGAATGCAACTTCTCTCAATCAACTGAATGTTAAGTTGGCACTTACAACCAAAAATACATCATATCCTCCATGTGCACAGAAATTTAAGAACAATTCATCTTCATCATCCTTATTGAGGAACAGAAAGTGAACAGCTGTAGAGCCGTAACATTTTATATTATCTGAGGGTTTGTTCTGAAAGAAGGATTTTCTCAGATTTCAGAAGCACAGTTCCTTTTTTAATTTCATAGTTGTTTTAGCTCATTTTGAGACATATTTTCAGTAAGTACCAAGGTAATTTCTCTCTTTTCTTTCAAATTTAGAATGGAAAACATAATTAGCTTTCAAGCTGATATAGCTCCCATAAAATGAAAATAAATAAGATAGATTTAGAGAGAACAAACTTGCTTCAAAAAGTTTCAGGAGATACAAATTTTCTGAGGAAAGCACATAGATAAAAAGTAGAGGAACTGTTCCTGCCAGGAACAAAGACATAAGGACTGTTTAAATGGAAACGGGATACTTTCACTTGCTTTGCCATGTTTCCACCATTACTTTTGTTGCCTATGTTTGTGTGTATGTCAAGCAAATGCACCTTTCAAATACTTGCTTGGAGATATTTCTAAGTCTTCTTGAAAACCTTCTGTTCTTCATCTCACCTCTTTTCCTAGTCCAAAGCAATATATCCAGTATTTTCCAGTCCTTTCACTGGAAGCCTCCACATTGCCACTCTCTCCCAGGAAATACTTTCTTGCATTACTTCCTAATGCCAACAATAACTTCTGCTACTTCTCAGCGCTGATACTGCCATTTGGGAGGTCACTACTATAATTAACTATGGCATCACTCCTGTGATTTATCCTTGTCATCTGAGTGCTAGCAACACCAATAATGTAATGAGTTGGATCCATTAGCATGCGATTTCAAACAAAAAATATGACTAAGGTGATGGTCATTTCTTCATCCACTTCCAGCTCCCATAAGCAAAGAACCTTAAAGATCTTCCTTGGACTTCTACTCTTTATAGTGAGTCATAGGTCTTATAATTCCATCTCTTCCTACTACTTCAGTATTTCCCTGCCTGTATATATTAGGCACCATCTGGAGAAGTGAATAAGGAAACTCAAATAACTCCATTAGTAGTTAAACCAAACAAACTCTCCTGCTGATTCCATCAAGTTCAGCATGTTACCTCATGGAGTGTTATCACATGCCAAGACAATACATTTGGCTCAAGATCTTCCTAAAACATACCTCACTAGAAGCATTTTTCTGGCAAGTGCTGCTATATGTGTTCTCTACACTTCCACTCTTCCTTAAGTTGTCAGAGAAAGGCTATGGGAACAGATAATGATTTAGCCTGGTCCTGACTTTTGTTATTTTTTTTTATAATCTCATTGTAACACCTTCATGTGCCATAGCTGCCCTGTCTGTTGAAACTAAAGATGTGTAGGTACACCATATAAGCTTGACTTTTCTGATAGTGGAGGGCTGATTAGCTCAAGAATAAAAAAACACCCGATAATCGAGGTTATCATCAGCATTATTATCAGGTTATTATTCCTTACTATTTTAAGGGACCCAAACTGATAACTTTGTAATGTGGATGGACGTAGCTTCCTGGATTCTTAACAGAGCATGGATGTGATGGACTACAGATAAGCCTAGTGAAAATTGCACAGAAAGAAAGGAAATAAAGGATTCAACTTTACACCTTTTCTGCCCTCTTAATAGAAGTAATTACAGTAATACCAGTCCCCTAAAATTTTCCCGTAAAATATTCCCTTCACAGGAACTCTTGTCATGGTCTCCGTTTTTCAGGTTAGCTCTCTCTGCCATTCAAATAGCCAAGCAATTTCACAGTAGCTAACTACTGAAAGAAACCTCTGTTGATCAGCTTTCCAGTAGGTTTTACACCATCTCAAATTAAGAGTGACTCTTTGATATATATCTTTTTATTTGCAGTTTTCATTCCATTCTAGCATATTCAGCCTTCTATTGTGAGTTAATGCTAAACATGTTTGCTTCAGATGTGTAAGGAAACCAAACAATTTCTTTATTTTTTTTTAATAAAAACTATGTAAATGTAATATGTCAAATTAAACTTTTTACACATGACATCACAAAGCATTTAAAACTCACCAAAATACATTGTTTGATTGAGAACTGTTGATTTGTATTTTAAAAAATAGTAGGTATTTGATACTTACCTGTTTTATAAAAATCAATGTCTTCAAAAGAGAAGCACTGCTTTCCTGAGAGATGGAAGCTTTTGTGCTCTTTTTTTGTTAATTATTTAGATTACTAATTTAATCTATATGGATATTTACAAAATATAGCTTTAAATACCCAGTAGAGTGAAGGGAAAGAGAATCTGGAGTTCTATATCCAATTCTACTATAGAAGACTAACATATAACCTTTGGGGATTTTCTTTCCTTATCAAAAAGGACAAAAAATAGGATAAAATAAATTAGACAGGACAGGGACATTAAAGGAATATTCTATCAGAAAGTACATAATACAGTGACTTCAGATGTTCTTCAGCATGTGCCATTTACCAGCCCAAACTACTGTGACTAAAAAGAATGGGAAATAAAGAGCCCCAAATCTTTTCATTATCATAAAAGATAGAAATGAGTGTGTTTTTGGACAAGTTCTTGAATAACAGCAGCACTGTTACTGCGTGCTATGAATAAGTAATTAATGAGGTAATTGTAGTTAGGAACATGTTTATTGTGTGTTAAATTACCTGTTATGCAAACTCATGCATTTTTCAGCTGATATCTTTGAAATTCCTAAGAAGAACAAACTGCAGGTTGTACACACACGCACCCTCCAATAAACAGTTATTCAGCTAGGTTAGCAACACAAACATGCCTAAGGCTAGGAAAGATTCATGTTTTATTTTAAATCTTTCCAAATGCCTGTCTCATCAACACAAATAATAATTTTAGAATTTTATCACTCTCTTTCCTCCTCAGTCTACAGTAACCTAATCATTACTTTAAGTAATCATTTTTCATTTTAATTGCAGCTTTTTAAAAACAGGTTAATAACCAACCGTATTTAAACTGTAGATTTTATGAGTTATCCTTATAATGGAACCCATTAAAGTTTTATAGTCTTTGCAGAATAAAATAATTATTGATCTTTTTCATCTGAGAGCTATTAAGACAAAGGTTGTAAACATCAACTGATTAAAACATTATTTAAAATGCTTTATAAAATTTAGTTTTAAGTAATTCCACGCATCAAGACTTGACAAATCTGGAGAGCACTTCATTTAATTTTTCTTTTCAAAAATGTTCTGCACGCAAAGCAAAAACCTGAGGGACCCTCAGTCTCCAATAAAGGCAGTGCTATTGCCTTCTCTTTGGACACTATGAATTTCCCATAGCAAGTTATCTGACAGCCCACTGTGCAGTGCCCTCTAGCAAATGTGTAAGGTGGGATGAGATAACTCAAAAGTCTATCCTTTCACTACTGCTAATCAACACTTAACAAACAAGCATAAGAGACATTTACATAATAGTGATTATTTTAACAACAAAAAGAACCACTTCAGTAAATTAAAAAAAAAAAATCAGAGAAAACAAAGGTTGCTGTGTGTCATTTTCAGATACGTGGAGCCTTTTGTCCAGAGATTGTTTCCAGCCAACAACACTGCTCATGAAAATGCCTTCAAGTTTATACTCTGTAGCTTACTGTACGGCCGTTTATCTAATAGTGTAGTCATGAGCTTACACAAACAGGGTGTTTCAGCCCCAGACCTTTTAAGCAAATTATGGACAACAGACTTGGTGGAGACTGGTTAGAAGTCCACTCTCTCTCACGTATCAAAAAGGAGCAGCACAAACATCTGTTCTTCAGACACAAGGTTCTGAGCGACTGGAGAGTAATATACTGCCAGAAAAGTCCTAAAGAAACAGTGAGCTATCAAACTGATTGTGCAAGTGCACATGCTATACCCTCAGCCTGCATGAACACCTGCCCCCACAAAGTAAATACAATCTCTAGGTGGCAAATACCAAATGAGCACCAGCACTAAGACATTGATAAGGACCTTGAATGAGGCCACAAAGCTGAATGACAACAGATATTGCATCTGGAGAAGGCCAAACACAGATGAAGCTATTATATACATAATGGAAATACATCTTTTGAATAAATTAAAACAGATTTATCAAAGACATGCATTACACTCCACAAACTGGAGAGCAACAAGGAAACAGGTACAGCTGAATAATTTACATATACATTAAAGTTGCAGAGATGAATTCAAGGACATTTATTATAATGTTTTGTAAGGTGAAATGACACAAAGTTAGGCTATTTTAAGATAGTCTTAACATTTGCTTGCCCAGGAGAACGTGCATCCCAGAAACCTGATTTTCTACTGAAAGCAATCAGAAAAGGTTGGTGCAACCTTGATACAAATTTAATTTAAACAAAAATAAAACCTTTTAATGGATTTTTTTTTATGGTTTCTACTCATTTGTACCCAAAAGTGAGATCCTGTAAGCTCTCAAGATGGCTGTGTTCTATGTGGCAAGAGATGACAGCTGCTCATGATACTCATAAGAGACTGCTAATGCCCTAATTGGAATGTAATCCTAAAATTGTTCAAATAAGCTGTGAGGAGTCAGAGAATGAGTTGAGTTGGAAGGAACATTTAAAGTGTAAAACTCCTGCCATAAGCAGGAACATCCTTCACCAGATCTGGTTGCTTGAAGCTCCATCCAACTTACTCTTGAAAACTTTAATGATGGGGTAGCCAAAACTTCTCTGGACATCTTATTCTAGTGCCTCACCACATCCATAGTAAAAAGGCTCTTGCTTATGTCCAAACAACCGACCATCTTTCAGTTTAAAAACATTGCCTCTTGTCCTGTCACTACAGGCCCAGGTAAAAAAATCTCTTCATTTTTCTTGGTAAGTCCCCTGTAAGGCCACAATAAGATCCTCTCGGAGCCTTCTCTTCTGGTTGAACAACCTTACACTTGGCCTTATCGAACTTTGTGAGGTTCACAATGAAAGCAATTCCAAAACCAGCTAAAAAAAATGCTAAAATGTAAGGTAGTGCTAAGAGAAAAATAACAAAGAAACATCATCTTGACGCCTTGGTTGAAACTTGCAGGAGTTCCAGCTATCAGTTGCAAGCAGTGGCCAAAAATTTTAGAGGAGGTTGCAGAGGATTTAAGGTTAGATTTAGTAGGAAGCTCCTTAACAATGCATCAATTCTGAAGAAAATAATAGCAATCATTCCAGAGACAACTGCTAGAGAGTTGAGAGACTACTCCCCAGCTGCTCTGCAGTTCAAAGGAAAATAACAGGTATGCAATCATAAGCAACCATGGGAAGGTTACCTGAGGCTTACAAGAACACTCATTTATACAAAGTCATAATATGAGCTCTGTTCCCTGCCCATGACATACAGCACAGTGCAGCCATTGCCATAGGTGGTACAGACACTGTTCTGTTCTGGAAGCTTCTAGCATAGAACAGGCAGAAAGAGTATTCCTGAAGATTTGGATTCACACTAAACTGATTCAAAAAAGGAAAAAGACAAGGAATTTAATTTCATTGCATCTCCCAAGCTGCAAATGTTGCCTCTATATCAGAGAATCAAAGCTTTACCATTATTTCAAACAGAGCCCAGGTTGTAGATCATGGATTTAAATGTATAGAAAACAAATCTAGCCAATTCAAAGAATTGAATATTTCATATCGATGTTGATTCATTCCTGTTTTGCAAGCACCAAATAAAAATATTTGAATTGCCAGGATTTTCTTGTGTTTGTTCATTCCCTAATCCTTCTTTGCCCCCTGAAGATTTATTAATTAAATGTTCTGGCCAGTAATTAAAATGTTATTTTAATAAAGAATTCTTGAATGCAAACATTATTTTTGCAGTCTTCATTATTTTGAGAAATATTCAGCTAGACAGCAATAGAGATATAGACTGTAAAGAAGTGTATCACTATCATACAGCTTGATTGCACTTCTATGGAAACGAAAAGAGCAAGAAAAACCCCCCTGTTTCTAAACACCTGTAAATAAGCAGCCATGCAAGTAATATCCCCAGAAGCAATAATCTCCTCTGTTTGCCTGACAAATTAGCAATTTGGTGCAGTACAGTTTTTCACATGATAAAGGTCCTTCTCATAGAAATAACACTAAAAATCAGCACGGAGTATATTTTCACTGCCAAATTCTTCTATATAGGCAGTATTCCATTTTGATTCACTTGCAACTGAGGCTCTTGTGCTGTCCCCTGACTATCCTCTTCTGGAAACAAAGGATTCTGACAGCTTGTCATCACTACTGAACACTAAAAGATTTTATATGAGGAAAAATAGTCTTATTATTCTCCTCTGCTCAATTAAGTCAGAAAGCTTAAAATAAAACCATTATGTAGAGACATAAAAAAACCTGAAAACCTTGAGTTTATTTTTTAAGTTCTAGCCAATAACATTCAGAGAAACTAACATGCATTTCAGATTCCTTCTCCACTCTTCACGATCAAAAGCTACATCTTATTCATAACATCCAGAAAACTGGCACATCATTTCTGTGGCACATATCTTTCTTCCAGATAAAAAACCTATTTGGGATGAGAGCCTAAAGCAGAGATTTTTAAAATGTCTTCTGGCAGCTTTTTGACAGGTGTTCTCCCCATTTCCCGGCATAATCCTTCCCAAAAATACTTGTGAGCAAGCAGGTTTTCTACGCTGTCCATTTTTGTCGGATGTCGCCCATCCCACATCTCTTTGTTGATAGTTCACAAACTCCTGCCCCCATCTGCAAATTACTTCATTAACATAACACAACAGAGTCACTTATTACTTTTGTGACTTTCCCAACTCCACCCTGCCAGGGCATTTAAAGAAACAATTAGCAACACATACCTACAAATAAAAGCTTCACATCTATAAAGAGTGCAGTTATTGTGTTGCTCTGGAAGCTTCTAGGGTGTTGCACAGGCTGGTTTTCAGGAAGCAAGTAACACCAGCTTGGGACATAATGCAAGTTGCAGCTGGAGCACTGTCTTAGGAGCTCTAATCTATGGGCCTCTGTTATATCCTCCTTTCTCATGTGGAAAATCCCTACCAGAGGTAAGTGAACCATGAAGCCCTTAAATATCGCATAAGGGGCTATTGGCATGGAACAGCCAAATAGGAAAGGTCAGGGGACTGAATATGAGTTTGCTTTTTTGGAAAGAATAGGAGGAAGATAGGTGTAATTGTATTATTTATTTATTTGTTTGTTTGTTTATTTATTTATTTGTTTGTTTATTCAGTCCACGTCCATTAATTAAAACTGATTGTTTCAGTGCTCTAGCCTCATAAATTCTTACAAATCATGGCAGTGGTAAATTGTAAAATAACAAATGCAACATCATTTAGAATCTTCATAATAATCTGTGAATAGAAATGTGTCTTGGCTCCTTGTTAGAGGAGAGATACACTGTTACTTTGATGTATTCTAGCTCTTAGCAGAGTGTAGTTTTCTAAAGAGATTGCCTAACTTCCTTTTAAATTTTAATGCTTTCCAAAACTCAGGACCTTGCACTTAAGCAAGCAATATGCATCAGAAAGATGTTGCACAAGAGGTACTATAGCTACAGCGTGAGGCAGTCACTTTTTAGAAGATGGAAGATATCCTAAAGTGATTTTTTATTTATCTATAATACAGAAAACTGTTAGAATATTTTTTAATAATTCATCATTTTACCTTACAGAGCTACGCCTATACGTCCAAATGAATTTGCATACATAGCCTGTAATTTCAACATCTGGATGATGTATGCCCAATTAGACTTGCTGCATTGATTTGATGCAGCCCCACCTGGAATACTTTGTGCAGTTTTGGGCACCTCAATATAAGAAGGACATCAAACCACTAGAGTGTGTCCATAGGAGGGCAACCAAGACTGAGAGATATCTAGGGCAAGACTTTTGAGGAGTGGCTGAGGTCACTTGGCTTGTTCAGCCTGAAGAACAGAAAGCTGAGAGGCATTCTCATTGCAGTCCATAACTTCCTCAAGGGGGTTAGTGCTGGTGCTGGTCTCCTCTCTCTGATGATCAGTGATAGGACACAAGAAAATGGAAGGAAGCTGCATTAGGGGAAGTTCATACCGGACATTAGGAAAAGGTTCTTGATTTAGAGGGTGGTTGGTCAACTGGAAAGTGTTCCACAGGGAAGTGGTCATGGTGCTAAGTCAAGCCACTGTCAAAGTTCAAGGAACATCTGGGCAACAGTCTTAGTCGTATGATTTAGTTTTAGGTTGACCTGTGAGGACCAGGGATTTAAACTCTATGATCCTTAAAGGTCTCTTCAACTTGAGGTAAACTACGATTCTGTAATTCTATGATTACTACAGCTGGATCATGACAAAGAGATACCTGTAGACTAAGAGTTCATTTTCCTCCATGTTTAGTACAGGTCCGACATTATCACTGCTCTTCCAAACCATACATTTCTAGTCAAAACTGTAATCATATTTCTTTCTAAAGGATGCTTCCTCAGGAAACTTTCCACTGGCAACAAGGGGAGATAAGGCTTTAATCTGGAGTTAGGATAGTGCTTTTCAAACAAGATTCCAGTCTCCACTTTTAAGTATTTAGTCAGATCTTCTGTGCTGTAGACCTCTTCCACCATGGATTATGCTCATACTACAGTCTAGAAAGTGTGATATAACATTTTTTAGATTTTTTTTTCATTAAAATAGTTGGCATACCCTTCAAAGAATACACAAACAAGGTGTGCAATGCTTTGCTTGATTTTCCATCTGGTAATGGTAAATGTCCTGGAATTGTAAACTTTAAATTCCATCTCTCAAGACTGAAATATATAATCCTGAGAGCTTCAGAAATTAGCAAAACCTGATTTCTGATGCATCTGGCCTTTGAAGATGATAGGCTTTGAAGACTATGGTGTATAAAAAAGATCTGCATTTTTTCCTTGGGAGGGTCACTTAGGGGTGATGCTGATGTATACAATAATGAAGAATTCCTTTAGTCCAGAGATTCATATCAATAGATTCATACAAATTAACTAACTTCTAGAATTCCATGCATTGTGAAATTTCTTTCTAACCAACCATCGGCTCATGAATGACATGCTCTTTCACATGCGCTTATGGACCAGTGCATATACAATACAACTGCTGAAGCTTTATGGCTCTAAGAACTAGTTCTCAGAAGCACACAGACTTCTCACTCTGCAGATGAAAACACAGAAGTATACCAAATGTATGCTAAATGATCTCTAACATTTTTCAGAAGACAATTTAATGATTTTTCTATTCCTCTGACAATCTTCAAATTACATTTTAAAAAGCCACATAAGCCTTTTAGCAGTCATAATTTCTTTAATTTATAAAATGTATCTATTTAAATTGCATACATTTGATTCCCCTTTTTATAGCAGATAAACTTGCAATGAACTTGTTATTCTTCAGGGTCTGCACCAGTGGGTTGTTTTCAGTTTAAACAGCTGTGTTGTTAAAATTTCTTTTTACGTATAACTTGAGGGTACCCATTTGCTTCACAATTAAGAGCACAGCACCTACAAATGTTCCGCTAACCAGATTGTTAATTGATATGTTTGCTTTATGCTTCCTTGCATAAATAGAAAATGCTCCTTCTGAAACAGAATGGTTCAAAGGTTCACATCTTCCTTGCATTTCTCAGGTTACTCACTTTTTACTTTTTTTTCAGTGTCCAGAGATATTGCCAATAAAGGTTTGCACACCCCTTGTTATTCTCTTCTATTCTCTGCTCTAATGAAACCTTTTGCCTTTGTAGAAATCAGTGCTGAAAGGTTTCCTCAGAGGAAGCCAGCAAAAACTAAGCCAGCTTTAGACCAAAATCACTAGTAACAAAAAAAGTAACCTTACTTCTGTAACGAACCAAAATGGAGTGAAAAAATGTAAAATACAATACCTTGCAATGATTATTTGTGGCACTTCAGATCCGTAATTAGTTTTCTCTGCTTTTGTGTATGTGACTAAGAATCTCCATTGATAAATTACTTTTGGTTTGACCTCCCCTAATATTTCTGTCCAGTTCATCTGAACACTTAAATTCCCTTAAGATTGCCTTTAGACAAAATTAGAAGCATAACCTCTTGATAAATGGGAACATTCCTCTCTAAACACACAATACAATGTCAGAACTTCTGTCATCTGATTTCTGAATGAAATTTAATATATTAGCTGTGAATAGCTTATTACCAGTGCCATAATGTGGCATACAGCTAAACAAATGTAAATGCCACTGAGCCAGTCCCTTATTATAGTCACCAGAGAAAAATGGGAGCTTTCAGTGTTTCTTTCAGTGAACTTCTACTTCATGCCGAAGTAGACATATAGTGTGTTTGTCTTGTAACCTACCTTTGTGTATTTTTCTCAAATTGGAGAAATTGCTCATATTTCTCCTTTGTGAAGAAAATTAGGCTGAATAGCTCAGATGTTTATGCCTATCACAATTGAAGTCTCCAATTGAGTTAGGACTACCATAACCAAAGCCCACTTCTTTCCCTAGCACATGACTGAATCTTTACTCAAGTTTCTCCTTTACCATGCTCTTAAGTGAAGACTGTTGAAAAGTAAATGGACAAACCCCTGTATTTCCTTCCAGGCTTTTGGGAAGTAGCTTGGGCATTCTGTCAAAGTAATCAATTTCTGTGAAATCGTGTGAGGGTCAAGAGGTCTTTATAAATCCATTTCTTAAGACACAATCTATTACCTTGATGTCTCAATCAAGGGTAAAGCTAATATGCCACCAGCATAAGAGAACACATGGTTCAGGTGTTCTTTTACTGATCACCTGCTTGACTTCATTCTAGCCACAGAACATAAATGCTTCTCCACTGACACTGTGTAAGACTGCCAATGAAGTCAATGAAAATAAGGAATTATTAACAGCTACAATTGTTCACGAGCATGCATATTTACAGAGATCTTTTTTTGTTTAAAAACTTGTTTTCTGTCTTACACTCACATACGTAAAGCCCTTGTCAGACACCCTGTTTGAAGTCTAATATGGCTTGTGTGTTATCTTCTGCTTAGGCTGAAAATGCTCAGCAGCAGCTGATGTGTCCCAAAAACATTTGTCAGCTTGGAAAGAATTTCTGGAAATACACAGAACTACTCAGCTAGCCTACATGTTTGAAAGATTCCATTAACCAGCTCTGGCATATGAGCTAAACATAGCAGCGTTCAATAATGCACCGTTCAGAATGAAAATGGGAACAGGGAGGATGATGCTGCATATGAGCATACACGATAAGAAGGCAAAGGTCGTGTTGCAAGGCAAAGCTGATGAGCAGCATGGCAGGTGACAGCACCTCAGATGACAGCATCATCACACTCAGGACTGACATACTCAGCAAATGGGGAGTTAGCAGACAGCCACACATCAAAATAAGCAGCACTTAAAAGTGCTGTTAAAAAGAGCCCATAGGCTCAGTTTACTGAACAACTTAAGAAACAAGTAGTCTGTAAAGTCCAACTACAGTGCTTATACAGAACAATACACTATTATGATGGTGTTTGGGAGTAACAGGGTTTTAATTAGAGTACATTTTCATTTTCTTACTTCCAAATTAATATGAGCACATCTTCCCCACTCTCTCCCCCAAGGCAATTACAGTATAAAATCAGTACTGGTGAGAAAAAAGAAACTCCAAAATTATGGAAAAACACAAGATTAACAATTATTTATTAAAATTTATCATTAAAATTGCATTTCAATTATGCAGAGTTAAACAATTCACAAAACAGTCTGAAGACACTGCACTATGGGAAATCCTGAAAACAATGCAGATATTCTAAAAGACAATTTCTAAAAATTCAGCTGGCCTGTTGCTTTAAATACAAGCAGCGATCATAAAGCAAAACTGGTAACAAAAAACCCTAAAGCATACTAAATAAGTCTAATGGTTTACCCATTTCAATCTGAGTTATCAATAACTTGGTTAACACTAGCACTTTTTAAAACTTTGCTGCATACCTATGTACATTCTAATATAGAAAAAAAGTTTCTTTGTCCTAAAAATATTCTTTGTAATGTTAATTCCTTTACACATTGTTTCTTAGTATTTTGACTTGCAGGTTAGAGCCTCTCTAATGTCTACTAATGCTGTGAACTGCTTCAATTTAAAACTGCATAAATAAGGATTTTTGATGATTAGTTAATATTTATTACTTCAAAGCAAAATGAACTTCCATAAAATGTAAATAAAGACTTTAATTATGGAAACTTACTATTGATTACTACAAATTGCTTCTAAAATGGGCACATTTTTTTACTAAAATTAATTATTGTAATTAATATTTTGCATGTAATTAGAATTGTTTTAGCATGGTAAATTCCACCCCTCTCTGTGTATCTCAGAGTTCATAAGCACACATATTCTTACTTCTTTTAATGTCTCTACTATATGCACATAAGGAAAAGAACTTCCCAGAGTCCATTCAAAGTAAAAAGTATTGTAATTTTATAAAATCAAAATTAACAGAAAACCAATTCAGACTTTTTTACTTCTTTAGAGCACTAAATATCTCAACCACAAAAAGGAAAAATTAAACATTCATGACAAAATAAAGAAAATACTTAAGCAGAAATAATATTTCTATAATCATGCATAGTATGACTAAGTAAAAAAAAATTATTACAGAGAAATCCAACTTTCTTTTAATCTAAGACATGAAAAATAGCATATCCTAGCATGAAAAAATACACCTGATTTTTGCCAGTGAATAGCTCATATACCAACTAATACTGTTCTCATTCTTGCTTTAGTTGCCCTGACAGTTTTCTCCTTTTTGCCTCTACTAATCTGTAAATTTTATCATTTCTCAAGAAACCCACTGGAGATAGGATACAGAATGCCATCACTGACAGTTTCACTCTTGGAGTTACAGTAAACTGCAGGCTAGTGAACCTCTGCACATCTTAAATCAGAGTGGGAAACTCACAAGTCTTGGGACTGAATATGGCCTGCAACTTTACTGCATATCACTTGGGATCATATAATTTTTTCCTTCCATGTTATTTCTGGCTAACACTCAGCTAAGCTTTAATTTATGGCCTACCAGTGTGTCTGAAAGAGCTATTTGGCCCTCAGTAAAGGAGGGAATATTCCAGGTTTAATTGAGTGCATAGAATTCTACTTTATGCCCTCTTGAGTCTTCCATGGAAACTGTGCCTCACTGAAATGGACAGTAACTGTTAGGAGTGTACTTACTGCATTGAAATTGGGGAAGAGATTGACTGCTGCAGCAGTGTCCAGAGGAAACGGAAGAAATGGTTTAATATCCAACGACGGCTGCAAAGGTGGAGCAGGAGGACGCACTAGGGCTGGAAGAGCAGGGCTCTGGCATGTACCACCTACATATAGAAAGAGACAGAAGGCATTCAGCAAGTATTGTGATAGGAGGAAAAAAAAAGAAAAATCCAAAGAGAGTATAGCTGATTCAGTGACCACTGGTTGTATTTCTTTGCCAGTAATTGCTTCAGGTATCAATCTTTCATTATTTAAAATTAGCTAATAAACCATTTATCTCCCTGGATTATTTAGAACAATAATTCATCATATGTATGATTTCAGAACTTCAGTCACTCTCATTCAGCCATAATTTCAGCATTTCATTCCTATTACACAATCCTCCTAAGGCAAACTGCTCCAGAAGAACAACAACTAGCTGTGCCACTGAGAAAAAGTCATGTCACTTGCAGACTTTTGATTTTTTAATTAAATGCTCACTCATAGAGCTTACAGCTTCAGAATCCACCTAAACCTCACAACCACAACGTACCTTGCTGCCTCAGCAGTCGATCAGTACAAATCTAAGCTAAGAACAGTTTCAGTAGCCACCAAAATTCAGTTTATAGAAAGGTGCCGATGAACACTTTGTGCTCTTGCAAGGGGTGAAGCTGGTTCAGACTATGTGCAGCATAAAGCTCCTCCCAGCTAACAGTACCAACTACCAGCTTTGTGGGAACATAATGCAAATGAAGAAATCCCCTTGCATACCAATAAGTAGCTACTCACTTGCAATGGACCCTGTCTTACTCATTTGTTTGCCCCTTGCCACAGCCAGCTAAAAGCTGAGAGGATACAAGCCCATTCTCTTCTTCCACTGTCTCCCACATTTTGATTGCACTCCAAAACATCAATTCCCTGTTAATTAAAGACTATTTGGATCCTAGGAAACTGTTAAAATATGCCAGTACTCTTCTAATCTAAAAGGCAGGCAACAGACTGTACAAACCTGCTGATAAGAGTCCAAGAAACATTAAAAAAATTCTATAAGGGGAGTTTTACCCCACTCATTGAACAGACACACAGGCTGACAGACCAACACAAGGAGAGATCTGAAACCCATTTCTTTTTTTCCTCTCATACATACAGACACCTCATTATGCAAGCTGCACACATTCTTTAAGAGCCCGCATATAAAGCAGTCAAAATGATATATGGAATCTCTCCATATTTGGCCAGCAAATTTGCTAACAAGGTTTACCGTTTAACACACATAATGGAGGGCTAACAGCACAGGATTTAATTAACTGGTTGTAGCAGATCATTCACAGTTCTGCTTCTAGGTATAAAAATCAGTTGGAGGACAATTTTCAAAGAGAGCATTTTTTGCCAACTTTTAGGTCCTCTGTGAAGCATTTCACTAAGAATCATTGAAAGGAAAACATTGCCCACTAGTAAATCAAAGATACTGGATTACTGTTCACTCCAGTCTCACACTAGTTTTTGCTCTAGACTAACTGCCATTTGTGGAGTAATTTCTACATTGTAAGAAATGTAAGAGTGCACAAAATCACTATTTGAATGTCACAGATAAGGATATGAGCAACAGAAAATCAGAGGGCAAGAAGCTCGGCTTTCCACAGAATCAACAAGTATTTAATGATTTCCATTGTTTTGGGAACTGCTATATTCCCATTGTATTATTACAAAGGAATGTAAAAATAGACTTAACAGGTCAGAATGATGATGAGATAGTGTTGAACAGACCAGTCTTACTCCCTCTGAATAGGAAAGGCCCATGATTTTTTTATAGATGCTGGAAATACTTTTATTTACATAGAGCTTTTGCAGATTATAAAGGGAAGACATAAGTCCTACAAATAAAAACCTTAATAGGAAATATCCAGGTTGCTCCTAAGAATGCACAGAATCACACAGAAATGCCAAAGTAAGCATCAGCCTCACGATGACAAAGAAACTGAAGCTAATTAAACATCCTCCAGTTCACAGATATGAATGCAAACTGGACTGAGAATGACTGAGGACCTAACTCTTTGAGTTTATTATCTCAGTGGTATGGAGGACAGTTTCATAGGTTCAGTTAACCTAGGCCAACAGCATTGCCATCCCATGCTCCTCTATAATATCATGCCAAAAAGGATGAAATAGTTTTTTCTGTGATCTTTCCCTTGGGCATGACTAGGCACTCACCCACCTGCTGCTGCCAGCCAATACTGCACAAAGTCATCTGGGGATGAGAACACAGTTTAAAAGGAAAAATTCAGCCAGCTCTGTAGGATGCTGGCTAGGACTCAGAGCCTCTGGAACATAGATTAAAGTCCACCACAGTCCTGGCTACAGTGGCACAGAAAATGAGTATGTTCAGCAGCACAGCTGCTTTCTGTTTTCGCAATAGTGTCAGGCATGTCCCTTAATGACGGAGCATGTGAGAAGAATCATGAAATTTGAGCTTTCACTTGAAAGAAAACCTCTGATATTTGTGGCTTCAAACATTAGCTTCTCTTTCCATTTAACGTGTGTGGAGTTGCACTCTAGAATCAGCAACAGAAAACCTGAAGCAATGGCAACCATTTTGTGACTCAGCTTAACTGAAAAATCTTTGGACAACACTTGGGAATATCTACATTAACTATTTCCTACCGGTCCATTAGCAGAGAGATGGAGAGGGGTAGAAGTCCACTGGGAAGAGTTCTTGAAGAGCACATGTAGAGAAACTCTTAATGTAAAGAGGGCAACATCAAGGGCAGAAATTATGACAGAAGGAAAACATAAGAATCAAAAGCCAAACAAGGGAAAGAAACAGAAGTGTACTAAAACATAGGAAGCAGAGTTTACTTTGTAAATGAGTTGTGCTATGTGTGACAACAGAACTCTTAGAAAATTATTATAGCAAGACATAGGTGCTTTTTAGTTATCCAGTGTTATTATTCAATATTATTATTCAATAACACTGGATCAAGGTGAGGAATGATGAAGATTTCTTATAACTGTTTTGTCTGTACAATAAGCTTATAAAGTTCTCCACAGCTTTCCCTGTGCAGATGCAACACTGCTGATCAAGACATGACAAAGGCTCAGTATTAGCCTTTTCACAGATTTCCTACCGGTAAGGTTTGGAGTTCCACTTTGACCAGCAAAGCTAGGATAACATCCTACCTTTGTCCTCATCATTGACAAACTGTGTCCACAGCTTCTGTGTGAAGGCTTGTAATTAATACCTGAAATTCACACAGACAACTTTTCCAACAAACAGGTGCATCCACGTCTTGACTTAAAAGACATAACAGTGCCCCCAGATGTAGGGTAGGACAGGCCTAACTTTACATTGTAAGAGTCATATATTACACTTTCTTAAAATAGGAAGATAATAAGATATTTACTAATTCAAGCGTTACAAGTTATTGATGTTACAGTCTAACACCTTTCTAAAACAGAAGTCTTTCCAGCCTAAGCACAGGCATAACAAAATTGAAAACAGGTTTTTAAATGAGAAGCCATTTTAAAAAGAAGAAACTAGGTTTCTTTAAAAATGCTAGAGTTCTGAGCTTACTTTAAAGACTTTTTTTTTTTTTGGTCAAAATTCTTTACAAAAATGTAACACTTTCTGGTGGAAATTTTTGCTTTCAGCGACATAGCATTGTCTTCTAAGAAATTCTCCCATGCATATTTTTGTGCTCAGTCCACCTGAAATACCCCTCAGATCAGTTCCCCATGAAGAACATCAACAGCTGTAAGTATAGCCTATAAAATCTAGATTAAGAGAAGCATAAAGACTGAATATGCACAAAGGAAACAAAAGAAAATAGTCTTAGAGTAAAAAGACATGACAGAGCAGTGTTGATTATTCTCATATACGGGATAATAAATATCAAGTTTCTTAAAGTTTCTGGTCCCTCAGGTCTCCTAACACACAGCTCAACGATATGGCAACTGCATATTGCTATATTTTTGTGACTTGGCTATAGAGAAAGATATGCTACATCTTCTCCTCCATAGCCTTTCCTCACGCGCACTTTCATTCCCAGACCTATAACTCAACTGCAGGTTCAGTTTTTAGAAAAAGAATCACTAGATCTATTATCAAATAGCCTCTCCTAAAGAAATATCTAGTCCAAATTTTGCAGACACAAATAATGTAGACAATTTCTTGCAATGCATTTGGGAATTGGAGGTATGTAAACTGAGCAGGAACTCTAAACTAATACCCGATTAATCTAAATCATCTGCAGTTGTTCTATCACTATTTTGACTGTAAACACTGGGTAAGAAAGTAAATCTCTGCAGAGTTCTATTTTCATTCCTTCATCACTCTGCAATTCTTTCCTTCTGGCCCTGTGTACAGCCACTCTCAATACATCAGGGAAACCCTAAACTAATGTTTCATTTCTCTTCCATCCTGGAGTCTGAGTTTGGTTTCCGTATCTTAATTTGGTTTCTCCAAGATATGAATTTCCCAAGTTTTCCACCTCATCCTGCACCTCTCCCAGTATTTCCATGATAGATATCTTACGTCCAAATCCTTTATTATAATTATTAGCTTTAGAAGCCTGTCATTCTACTTTTTTAAAGTCTTTTTTTCCCCCACTTACTAGTACTTTGAATAACAAAATCGTATATCCTGATACAAGAATTTTGATTGAAAAATGTACTGTTCTGTACATCTGAAGGAGTAGATCTCTCTTTTCATTGTGCAGAATGCTGTTAAACTACTATTATGATGCTGGAGCAGGAAAATGCAGGAGCAAATTTGCATGAATAATCTGGCATCCATTATGTCTTTTCACTACTGTCCTGCCTTTTGGTAAAAAAGCTCAGGTTCCTGCTCCATTTTTGCTACCTTCATTCCTCCTGTTTCTCTGACTTTATCCATCTGCATTAACAGATAGGTGGGCCCAGGTTACAGACAATAAATTCCAGTTTGTCTGAACATAATCAAAGTGGACAATGTTGTGCAGACCTTACCCACCTCAGGCCACAAGGACACTAGTGAAAGAGCATTCATGAACCCCACAAAGTATCATGACTTTCCCGCGAATATAGAATATACTATAGTCCACAGGAGACACTTAAGCATCTAGATTTTTTTTGTTATTAAATAAAATAAAATCTACCAAAACCCCATGATCTGAAGTTCAGTACTTAAGACCACCTTGCAATGGATTCTATTAACTGGCTACAGGCAACATCTTCTATGGGTTATAAACTGCACAAGGGCAGCAACTAAGATTTCTATTTTAGCAACATGACCTACCTAATTAAACTCCTTGGAATCCTTTGAGGTTTTATTCCAGTTGGTCAGGTAAATTAGGATGATTCTTTTCCCTACTTAAAGTTGTTGGATCACTGAAAATTAAATTATCCAAAATGAATGCACTGCTTTCTGCAAAGTTTTGGCCATTTCTAGTAGAAGGAAACAATAAGAAATTGTCCAACCTGGCCACCTTGCTTAGTACCAGCTGCCCATGAAAAGTACCAGTCATTTCAGCTACCAGGCAAACAGAAAGCTCAAGACTGATGGCATCAAGGGTTTAGAGATTACAAACAACAAAATGCCCATAACTGCAGCTCTTCTCCCTTTGGAGAACAGAGGAGCTTTTAATTTTTATTTGCCTTACAAAACAAAATCAAGCGTTAAATAACAAACAGCTTTATTTTCCTCCATACAAATTTAGCATTAATTCTCAGGACATTTCCACATGGAAGGAAGTTATCCCTGTTTTTCAGCTAGGAACCTAGAACATAAGTCACTTGCTCACAACTTATACAGGAATCTGTGGCAGGTCAAGAAGCTGAGTTCTACATCATAGAGTTCATAGAATGGTTCGGGTTGGAAGAGACTTTAAAGATCATCTATTTCCAACCCCACTGCCATGGGCAAGAACATCTCCCACTAGACCAGGCTGCACAAGGCCCCATCCAACCTGGTCTGGAACACATCCAGGGATGGGACACTGCAACTTCTCTGTGCAACCTGTTCCAGTACTTTAACACCCTCATAGCGTACAATTTCTTCCTTCTATCTAATCTAAATCTACTCTCTTTCAGTTTAAAACCACGAACTATTGTCTCTTGTCTTGTCACTACATGCCCTTGTAAAAAGTCCTCTCCAGCTTTCCCATAGATACTCTTTAATCATAGATACTCTTTAATCACCGTAAGGCCAAAATAAGGTCTCCCCAGAGCCTTGCCTTCTCTTCTCTTCTCTTGGCCAAATAATCCTGATTCTCCCAGCTTGTCTTCATAAGGGAAGTGACCTAGCCCTTGGATCATGGCCCTCCTCTGGACTCATTCCAACAGACCCATGTCTTTCTTGTTTTGAGGGCTCCAGAGCTACAGTACTTCACGTGGGGTCTCCATAAGAGCAGAGCAGAGAGGGAGAATGACCTCCCTTTACCTACTGGCCACACTTCTTTTGAAGCAGCCCAGGATGCAGTTTCCTTTCTGGGCTGCAAGTGCACACTGAAAGGTCTTGTTGAGCTCCTCATCAACCAGCGCCCTCAGGTCCTTCTTCTCAGGGTTGCTTTCAATTCATTCTATGCCCACCCAGTATTTGTACTTGGGCGTGCCCCAAGCCAGGTGCAGGACCTTGCACTTGGCCTTCTTGAACTTCATGAGGTTCACATGACCCCCTCTCAAGCTTGTCAAGTTCCCTCTGGATGGCATCCCTTCCCTCCAGTGTATCAACTGCACTATATAGTTTGGTGTTGTCAGCAAACTTGCTGAGGGTACACTCAATCTCACTGTCCATGTCACCAACAAAGATGTTAAATAGCACCCATCCCTATATCAACCCCTGAGGAGGTTGACAAGGCCTTCTACAGGCAGCTATCAGTAGCATTAGAATCGCAGACCCTGGTTCTCATGGGGAAAAGAACCTAGATATTTGCTGCACTGATAACTTAGCTAGGCATACACAGTCCAAGAGATTCCCACAGTGTCAGTAATAACTTCTTGACATAAGTGGTGGAGGAACCAAAAAGAAGAGTGCTGCTGGACCTTGTACTAATAAACACAGAAGATCTGATTTGGGATGTGAAAGTTGGGAACAGCCTTGGCTGCAGCAACCATGAGATGGAGGAGTTCGGCGTCCTGCATGGAAGAAATAGGACAACAAACAGGATTACAACCCTGGACTTCAGGAGAGCTAAATTATCCTCTTCAAAGACTTACTTATAGGAATACCATGGGATGTGGCTCTAGAAGGTAGAGGGCCTCAGGAGAACTGGGCAATGTTCAAGCACTTCTTACTCCAGTCTAAAGATTGGTGCATCCCTAGGAGTATGAAATCAAGCAAAGGAATCAGGAGGCCCACACGCATAAGTAAGGAGCTTCTGGAAAAGCTCAGCTTGAAGAAAGAACTTTGCGGAGTGCAGAAAGAAGGACTGGCCACTTGGGAAGAATATAGGAATGCTGTCAGAATATACAACGAGGAAGGTAAAAGCCCACTTGGAATTAAACCTGTCAAAGGACATGAAGGACAACAACAAGGACTTCTTCAAGTACATCATCAGCAGAAAGTAGACCTGGGCAAATTTGGGTCTGCATCTGAAAGAGGTGGGTGCCCTCATGATGGAGGATGCAGAAAAGGCTGCATAGGGATATCCTCCATCTCTGCCCTGGTGACGCTGCATCTAGAGTATTGTGTACAGTTCCGGGGTGTCCTATTCAAGAGAGACAGCTAACTACTGGAGAGGGCCCAGCAGAGGGCCATAAAAATGATTAAAGGACCACAGCATCTCTTTTATGAGAAGAGGCTGCATGAGTTCAGTCTGTTTAACCCGGAGAAGAGAAAACTGAAAGGGAGCCTTATCAATACTTATAAATATATCTGAGGTTTAAGTGTCAAGAGGATGGCACCAGACTCTTCTCAATAATGCCCAGCAACAGGGCAAGAGGCAATGGATACAAACTGGAACACGGGAAGTTCCACTTTAACATGAGGAAAAACTTTTCTGTGAGGCTGACAGAACACTTGAACAGGCTGCCCAGAGATGTTATAGAGTCTCCATCTCTGGAGATATTCAAAACCTGTTTGGACATGGTCCTGTGCAACCTGTAAACCTGCTTTAGAAGGGGTTGAACTAGATGATCACCCTGCTCCCACTATGAGTAAATAAATAAAGGAAAAAAATGGAATTAGTCAAGGATTGTAAAAATCACTTTAATTTTAAAATTTTACACTTTTTGTCATTTATAAAAAAAGTCTTTGACCTAGCATGTTCTGCAGTTGAATTTTTCTGATGCTTTTGTAAAGGTCATGTTTATGGTATTATGAGCACAGATTTCCAGAGGTTAATAATCAGAAGAACACTGTATTGCATACAGATTTTCAAAGATTTTTTTCATTTTTATGATTAATATATTAGCAATTTAAAAAGTGCCATTTGTCAAAAGCATGCTTGGGAAAGAAAAAACAATTAACTTTTGATGTCTACTTCAAATAAAACAAGCATACAACTGCGGCAAATATGTAACTAATGTCATGAAGTGGACACAGTCCACTAGTAAACTCAATAAGGAGAGCGCTGTGCAGTAATGTCTCTTCTATTTAGCAGAAGAAAACTCAACTTTACCAAATTATATTAATAAATGACTGAAAATAGTTTTTACACATTTATAATTGCATAGTGCAAGAGTAAGTGGAACAGAGCACCACTTCATTCTTTTACTAGCTGTCAAACCTCTGCTATTTTATTGAATAACTGTTAGACAGACTTGGGAAATTACTGAGTTAGGAGAAGGGTGGCAAAACCTGAGCCAAAAGAGCAAAGTCTGCTCAGGTCCAAGCTAGGTCAACAGAGAGAGAAGGGAAGGAGGGAGAGAGATGCATGAGGAAAACAGTGATGGAAAGTCTATGGTTACGTAGATCCCCTTGGCTGTTTATCTTACATGTAGCACACATCAATGGACACAGAAGTATCTCAATGACTCTGTGTCAGTGTTGCATGGACTGGAGCAAGATTTCTTCCTTAGGTAAGCCTTACAGTTTTTGCATACATAAGATTGCCTGTGCATATGTACATAAGAAAATGCATCCTTATTAAATTAAACCTATATTTTTCATTTTTCTTTCCTACACATAAAGATACCAATGCTTACACAATACATCAGAAACTATTATAGTCTCAGAATTTCAGTTTATCAAAATCTGCATATGTTTAAAACTATTAGGTTTATAGTCTTTCACAGCTAGGCAAAAGAGTAGGTGGTTTCATTTCTTGCCGAACATTGAAAAAGTAAAGTGAAAGCAAATGCACAGGATTAATAAATGGATAGTGAGCACAGACACAGCAGACAGAAGTGAGTTTTAAGGGACAGGCTCCTGGTCATAAAGCAATATTCAATTCATGGTGGCTTGAAAGATACTTGTTAAAATAAATTATACATTGTATCATCATTTTTCCTATATGCATTTTTCACTTAAAATACTTCAAGTTATTTGACTCAGGAACTTTTCCCACCAATGAAATACCTGGTATACAACTGTGAATGAAATATCCAAAGTTCTTAAAGTAAACCAAACCAGAAAACATGAATATGTTTCCTACTATTCATTTTCAGGATGTAAAATCAGAAAAAAAAAAATCAGATAATGTGGCTGATTGTCTCTAAACCCCAACCCATTACTTTTCATAAAACTTCTACTACACTGTAATGAAACTAAACCAGTTCAGCCCTCAGGAGAAAGAGCTGTTTATGAAAAAAAAAAACCAAGAGCCTGAGGCTCTATATATGACCAAGAGTTTCCAGAAAAAGCTGCTGATGAAAAATTGAAGCTATTTTAGCAGGTGATCCATGCTTTGCATGAAGAAGCAAGGCAAAGGGAAAAAAAAAGAAAATTCTTGGCATTCTACTGTCCCCACAGAGATAGTGGAAGAGGGGGATAAAAATGTTTAGTTAACTCTTAAGTTTGAGCTTTACTAGAACAGAATTGTATGTCACTTTAAAGCACATATCCATTGTGTCCAGTAATGACTAATCTCTGGATTTTCATCAGCAGGTAATTAAAAAAAAAATGAAAAGGCCAACTGCACTCTGAGGAGAAAAAAGAGAAAATTCTTCCTATCTCCAGTTCAACGCCTCATTTATACCTGAACGTTTGATCATTCAAACATTCAACATTAAGTGGTTAAGGTCAGATTACATAACAGTGTCTCAAACAGATGTGAAATCAGATGTTGCTTTGTTGCCCTGTTACCCAGAACTGAAGGTTAACTACAGTTATTGCAATAGAGCAAGATGAACATGCACATAAGGTAAAAGCATGGACACTAACAAGGTAGCAGCCTTCCAGAATGCAGAGATGAGTCATTTAGTCCACAAGAAATGGGAGATAATCACTGACTCTCTTAGAACTTTTGCTTTTCTGTACCAATCAACTCATCAGCCATTCTCCCTTTGTCTGACAAAGACTGGGGATGCAAATGTTTAGCAGCCTCTAGACCACAGTACAGAGCTCTGAGTTGAGCAAGAGGTCAACTGTGAAAGGAGAACAGGTGCTGATAAAGCATAAAACTCTCAAGATTATATTAAGGGCAAGGAGTTTGAAAGAAATTTGGGATATGGGAAAGTGGAGAGGAAAGAAGTGGAAGGTAAGGAGAAGTAAGAAGGCAGCAGGAAGAACACCAATAGAAATATAAGAATGGGATGTTCAAAATCAATGGGAGAAATTTGAACCTTAGCCAGGGTCAATTAAACAGATATTTTATGGAAACTGTATATCCAGACACAGGTTTAGTTTTAATAAAGGTTAAACAGGACATGTTATAGCATACTTAAAAAGTAATAGTTGCATAACTATATTGTATCTAATAATACTGACATTGCTAAAAAAATAATATTTCTTGCAATCACATAGTGTTCTTGTGCAATTCACATGATAGATAATGTAAGATAAGTATATGCCATATGATATGTTGGAAAACAGTTTGTAGGTTTTAATTCTCTGTTTATCCTGATGAATAAATATTTTTATTTTCTTTGAAAAACTGTAGGATTGTGCTCACATTGACATAGTTAGTCAAGAAAAAAGCTACTCCATAAGCTAGTAAGTCTCTCTGTTCAAGAAGTAGAAGCATAAAATGACACCATGATGCAATATAACAGATAAAGATATATGAAAAGGTTTTATTAGGACTAGTGAAGAAAACATTGGTTTTCTAATCTATGACAAAGGTCACATGGACATATTTTATATAGTGTTCTGTAAGTGCATCAGCCCAAATATATTAATGCTGTGAATCCAATTCCCAACAAATCAGAGCAGTGAAGACTGTTAAAGATGCCACTGAAAGATGGTCCTGCAAATACTTTATGGCACAATGAGTTTCTCCTGGTGTCTGTGGTGGCAGACTCAAACACCAGAACTCAGAACCATCAGAACCTGTGGGTTTTTTATGAGACTCCAAGAAAATTCACGTTTGAGTAACAATTTAAGCTGCCAAACTAAAAGAAAGTACAAATTCCAAAGGCATGAGGGCTTGAAATAACAGAATTTGACTAACACTCTGAGCATCTGCATGCTCCACTGCACAAACAGGCTACCTTCATTTTCACTAACAGAGAATGACCCTTCTGCAGCAGAGAAAAACATGACAAACCAAACTACCCTGAATTGAGCGTTATAAAGCTGTCTCTTTGTTCCTTGCCAAGGAGGACCAGTTTGAAATCATGTTTTATGGCAGTAAGAAATAAGAATCCTATTGAATCAGGTTTTGGTATTGTACATTCCCCTGCAATCACAAAGTTAGGAATAACTAATTGTAACTGTTCTCCTAAGCCATTTTGGCTGATGCTTTTTTTTAAGATGCCATTATTTGTGAATAGAGGGAGAAAACACTGTTAAATTTAACTTTCTTCTGTCTCGCAAATTTCAGTCAGAATCTGGCTTCTCTTGATCTAAACATAAGCTACAGTCTCATACCTGCTTATTATGAAAGCAAATCCTTATAAAAGTTTCAAAACCTGAAAGAAATTAAGGTCTATCTTTTAAACAAAAGCCTGTATTGAAGCCTGCTCTTTAAGACCCCAGTCCCTCAGAGAAATGTCCCAATATCTGGGCTGTTGACTAACTGGGATACTTGCATAATAATTCTTTGGAGTGTTTTTTATTTGTGTAAATGTGTATTCACTTCATGGGGATATTTTGCTTGGGTTTCCAGCAGCCCATAAAAATCCTGTGACCACAGGTCTAGTGTCTTTCTGGGAAAGTGAACACATTCTTTTTCAGTGGAGAAGTTCTAACAAAATGGCTGCTTATAAAGAAAGGCTATGGAAACTCCAGCTTTGGCAAGCTTACCTGTGATGGAGCTGATTTAGGCAAATATTTTGAGAGCTGGAATACACGGCAGTTAGCAGGCTCTTTGTCCTTTTCTTGGTACTTGTGAAAATTCTGGCAGGTCAAATTTTTATATCCTTACGTAAATATGCCTATAGTTAAAAAAAAAGTTTTTCAAGCAAGGAGAATTATCTTGTCATTCTCTAAAGGTGGGGGAAAACACCAATGCTTATGTCGACAAGACACAAAGGACAAAAGAAATTTTTGTCCTACTTTCCAGAAACACGGGCACGTCAGGCCCAATTTATCTAATCCATGACATGCTGGATGCTCCAGGCTGCATCCATGGAAATAGATAAAGGCATGTCCTCCACTGATTTAATAAATGGGAATCCCTGCCCCTGGCTAATAGAAATTGTGCTTGTTGGTGAGTAATTCTATTGATTACAATCCAGTTACATTTACACATGTACACATAACAGTTTTCAGTGACTGGCCAAAAAAATACAAAACTAAAATATGTTCATATTTCTTTAAGCTATACGAAATTACTTATGACTTTCTAGGTTTTCTGTATCCTATCCAGGCACTCCTTAAGAGCTTTTTACTATCACGTGACATAAAATTATTCCATGATAGATCCGCATGTTATTATTCTCTCCATTCAGAATTTTTTCCTCACCCAAAAAGCAAAGAAGTTTTTACAGGTGCTGACAGAGATTTTGCCACAAAGTTTCCTGAGTCGACCACACAGCTTGCAGCTGTCAACAAAAGGCAGCAGGACAAGATCTTGTGTATCTATGGGAGAATTTCTAAAAGGGACGTAGGGGGGAAGGGAAGGAATGGGGAGACACGGAGGGAGAGAAGGAGTGAAAGAGAAAGGGAAGGAAGCAGTGAAGAAAGGAAGGGAGGGAGGAGCTCTAAGAAGTGGCAATGAATGGTCTGCATAACAATGTGCAGGTTTCACTGCTGGCTAGGGATGACAAGTCATGTTGGAAGGGACAAATAATATTCATCTGCATTTTTACATCATTTAGGAACAGCCTGAAACCTTCTCCAAAGAAAAAGGAACAGGATAAGAGCTCAAGTAATATACCTTGCCTGGCATGCTCTTCAGTCAGCCTGTGCTCTGATCCTCTAACAAGGCAACTTAAAATATTATAAACCCCGTCCCTGTAACTAAACAGGAGAGATACATAAAACCTTTAACTTTTTAGGGAGCTCCCTGCTTGCTCATGCAAGCCCCACATTGGTATTAAAATTTTGGTTTGTGCGCATCACAAACTCAGGTTAGATATTCACTAATTTGGCCTTCACAGTTACTCATGGTCTAGAATTCAGCATTTCTTGAACTAGTTGTAAATACATCTAGAAACAGGCCTAGTATAAACCCAACCCACCTCAAACATTTCAATTCGTTCCTTTCAAATGCTTTCATGTTACTAAGGTACTTGAAAAAAATCAGACCTTGGGCATAACACACACACTGTCACTCCACAGGAGAAAAAAAATCTCAGTTGTCATGTTTTATTTTATTTTTAACCGCTTTCTGCTAGAAAGACAAAACAAAAGAGAAGAAATAACTTTTGTTCTACTATGTAAAACAGTTACTTGAGAGATACTAAGGCAAATGTATTTTTTTGAAGGCATTGCTAACAGGCCTTGTAACCATGAGAGGAGAAAAATTCCTGTGCAGACTTTCCTGATAATCCATGTAGATCAGAAGGATCAGAATCATGCAGCTTCATAATGTTAAGCCTAGGTATTATAATTCCAGATGTTATTGAGCATGTTATATAAGGAAGTATTCGCTCTGATCCTTTTAAGTCATTGCATTGCTTTGCCTTGACTATTTAAAGTGAAGTTAAAATCATCATTCAACTTCTTTGCATCACATTATTTTACATGTTCCTAATATTTTTATTATTTTATTCACATTAAACTAGAAAAATAATCCACTCAATTTGGGCAGCAGATATTTATTTTAATTGAATTGTATATCAAGTAATTCAAGTGATTTCTCAATATGATTTTACTACTGGAGATGAGTAATTCACACCCCTCCGAAAACTAACACATTTGAATTTCAATAAATCTAGTACACTAATCTGATCAGAAGAACCTTAGAGTCTCTGGGAAGATTAGAAGGCAGGGCAAGTGCAATGAGCCTTCAATGGAACAATCTGTTAACAAGTTGGATCCATCTCCCTGTCCTCTCACTCTACTCCTAAGTAGTAGTGAGACCCTCATGCATCTAATCATCTCTGTTTTCCAAAAGAGGCAATCATAAATTCCAATAAAATTAGATTAATTAAACCAGTGAAGTGAGCCAACCAATTGTCTGATTGCTATAGAAATGCAAGATTCTGCTAAACCTCAATCCAGCAAATACTTCTGCATATATTTAACTATTCCAATTCCTTCCATCAGTGGAACAACATGAGAAAATTAATTCTTTTTTTAATTCATGCATGCAGAAGTAGGGTCTATCTCTTATTTGCATTACTCCATCTATCTAAACAGTTAAAATGTTTCATAACAATGAGTTTTAAACAAGGAGAATTTCCTATTCTACTAAAAATGGATTACAATTTCATGAAGGGGGCTCAATTTGAAGTATGAATCAAAACCCCAAACACTTGACCCACATCACCATATACAGGAGACAGTTTGCATAATCCACAACATGGCACTGTCAAGACCACAAGACCAACTCACAAAACACCAAGATGCACCACATAAGAGAGATGCAATCATGAAACTGTAAACACAAGATGAAAATAAAGTACTCTAAACATATTGACAATGACTCACTAAGACTTCCATCTTTTCTTTCTGACATCACATACTTAAAAAGGAACAGGATCATCCCAGAGACAAGAACATACTTCTTGGATATAGAAATGGCATTAAAAAGCCCCATAAACTTACTGAAAAAGACAACATATTGAGAAAAAGAGGCCTATCTCTCCTTTAGTATAATTCCAGCGACTTAAGGAGAGTTACACTGGGTATTGGCTTGAGCTGTAATATTAAGGGCAGCTATTGAAACACACAAGCTGCTTAATTAGTGCTACCAATCCAAGCAATGAAGCAATTTTGCATGCAGGCCTCTAAGAAACCTGAAACCAAACACAGCTTGCCTGTATAAGGGTTGCATTCCACAGCCTATGCTCAAGCCAACTATATAGTTCTGGAGCTGCAAATAAACATAAATCACCTGATTCAGAGCAGTGTTTTGGGTATGTTAACCTGGAATGCTGAGATAATTTCAGCAAAGGTGAGCCAAGCCATGACAAAATTTAAGTTAAGATTTGTCCCACACCACCAATGCTGGCCCAGATCTTGTGGCTTGGACCTTACAGTTTCTGCTCTTCTAACTCAGACACTGGGTAACTGCAGGTTCACATATCTTCATTTATGCATTACAGAAAGATTTGACTTGGTATATAAGAAAAGACTCTACAAACCTGTAGTTCTGGCTATACTGTTTCACTTGTACTTGAGGAGAATATAAGGTAACCTTGCCTAGATAATGACAGAATTTCAAAGGGGAGGCTCAGGTTTTCTATGTTACACTCTTCAGATAGCTAAGTCATACTTAAAACGGGTTAAGAAGACCTAAAGCTCTCACAGCTGTTTGGTGTTGCTATGTAGATTTTGTTGCTACCACGTGTGAAAAAAATTGACATTTTATTTCTCACTTAACCTACCACTTAAGCTCATAGAAAGCATCAAATGACTAAGGCATTCAGCTACATGAGTATTCACAGTTCCAAAAGTGGTAAAAATGTAACGGATCTCTGTGTCTAAGGTCAAGTGTCAATTGTATTAACGGAACTGTTAATGAGGTGCTTAAAGTTGAATGTTGAATAACACTGCAGCAGGGACACAAAAGAAAGCAATGCAGAGTTCAAGTTTAGGTTGCCCCACTGCGCATTTTTTAACACTGATTCTTTGTAGATCACTACCAAGGCCAAGTCTGGTCATGCTACTAATTTGATAGACTCAGACTATCAAGACTGGTGGAGACCCAAGAACAATGGAAAGAGACTTAAAAAGTAAGTAAAATTCAATGTCTGGGGGCTTGAATGAATAGGCCATTTGCTCTTGCAAGTATAAGCTGAGAACTTTGTTTCCAGTGGAGCATCTTTCTTTCATAAAGAAGACCCTTCACTGTTACTCTACAGCTTCCTCTGCAGATCTAAACAAGCTGGTTTTAGCTATTTTTATTTTTAAAAAGCAAACCCCCAAAGACTACTATTAGAAAAACCTTTGGTGGTGTTTGTCTACTCACATGATTTCAGGTTTCTTTCTCCTCACTGAAAGCTAGGAAAAGGTGGTATGAGCTATTTCTTCAAGGGCAACCACACACTGAAAAGGCATGTAAGGCACTGGGTACACAGACACACCCATGGGGACTGAAAACCTCTTAATTTTTTTCCATGGAAATCTATTTTTAAGAATGTTTTCGTAAATTATTGCTCCTACTTTAACTGCATGAGCAATGACCTCTTATTAGACATGATTTAGTATAAGATTTTATCTATACATTTCAAATTTGCTATTTATTATAAGTGTAATGTTATTTGACCTTTCCAAAATGATACATTCAAAAGTCAAACCAACATTCTACTTACAAATTAAAGCTTCCTTGTCACTAGAAATTCTTACCCATACACATTTTTAATACATGTCTTGTTCAGCAGCTCCAGGCACACAATCGGAAATATTAAAATCTCGAAGACTAGAAATAAGCTTCTCCCACATGCAGTTTTTCTGGCTGAGATACAAACCCACAGAAATGATAGCTTGATATGATTTGTGGTCAGAAACATCAACAGAACTGTATGGGATGATGCTCTATGAAAAACGTTAAGCCTCACTCGCTTGGAGCCGGGGAGGAAGAACAAACTTCAGCTTATCCTTACTGGTGCAGTTCTGCTTAACTAGTGTAGAGTCTGTTAACTGGAGAAGAATCACCGTGGACTACTAAACTATTCATAGAATTGTCCCCATCTCTTTAATGATATTGCCAATAACATACCTTAATGAGACAAAAAAGGCAACCCAGTTCGACAAATCACTTGAGAGGTTGCTTCTTTGAAACTGAATAGAATTTAAATAGGACTACTATGATCAAGACATACTCTACATAGAATCATAGAATGATAGAATCACCAGCTTGGAAGAGACCCACCAGATCATTGAGTCCAACCATTCATAACCTGTACATAACCTCATCCATAACCTGTATATAATCAGGAAAGCTTGAAAGGTCCCATCCTATCAATACAGATGAACTCCTTACAAATGTAAACCTAAAAAGACAGTCATGGTAGATTTAAAATATTTTCGTGTCGGGTTTTTGAGGGATTTTTTTTAAAAAGAAGAATGAGAATTGATATGGACTTAGGGACGTATAGCACTAAACAGTTCATCTGACTTAAGAATTCAATATTATCATTATTGGCATTGATGATTTGTAATTGAAATTGTTAAGAGCAATAATAACAACTATATTTTGTTTGCAGCTGAGAGCTGCTTGCTAGTTTCTGGAAAAGAGGTCAGTGATTTTAAATAATTTGCTGAAAAACAAAAAGAAATCAGCATAGCTTTCATTGCCTGTTAATCTCTGAGCCTTTCTATGGAAACTATCAAAAGGAGCTAATGGGAGTCTTCCCCAGCAGGTGTGCGGAGCTCCTTTAGCATGGGGAGACCTATGACAGTGCTTTCACTTCTGTAGGTGCATCCTCCCCTAAGAAGGACTCCCACACAAGGCCAACACAACTCAAGTTACCCAACTCCCCAAGCTCAGGTTTCCATCATATTCAGTGTCTCTTCTGGCAGAAAGACAGGGAAAACCATTTAGGCAGGAACTGCAACCCAAAAAGATAAATTCTTCTGCCTGTACTTCCAGGTTAGGGATGGGTGAGGAAGAAATACATGACAACCATGGTGCTGGGCACACCGGCATCCTCCAGATCCTGACCAGCTGCCCAAGTGCCTGTCAAAGTTTTACTACACTGCTGATGATCAATTTAAGATATTAAAGAGCATTTAATTTACATTTTAAATTACTGAAGATATTAAACACAACTGTTACAAATTATTTGACAGTTACCTTAATTATCCTAGGTCTGATTTAATATTTCCAGCACAGTTTAAATTCTTACTTTACTGGGGGCCATGGAAGTTTCTCAGTATGTTAGGTCCAGTAAATGAAATTGAGTTCAAGCAAATCTATTAACACAGTCCAACACTTTCCACAGTTCATTACAAATAATAATTACTTTCTGCAAACTTCCTCCTTCACTATGAAGAACAGATTTGACTCAATAAAAATATAAGTGAGAAAGCTCAATTTTTACTGAAAGATCCTTTAACATGCAAGGGCTTCTTTTGATACCTGCTAGCAGTTGGCATTCATGTGATATGTCAACAGACTTCAAAATCTGGCCAACTTCTTTCAGGCAAACCATCAATTTTCCCTCAACTAGTACACTATCAAAAACAGCTCCCTACATATTTTGCTAGAACTGAAGTTGGTTACATAGGTAGAAGAACCTGTAAAACTGAAGATCACAGGCATCTTGAAAAGATTTCTTACAGGATTACCTTATTTATTATCTTAAACACTCTCTAAGAATATTAGTCATCTATTGCTGTGAGCTACCTAGAAAGGGCTAATAATTTAGAATGAACATTATTTCTTCTTATCTTTGTGATTTGGAAGATATTAGCTCAGCTGGGGACTCTCAAACAGTTATTTGATATAAAACATTCATAATTCATTTGACTATATACTGAGGTCAGAAGGCACTCCTTCTGTTTCCAGATGAATCTAAAGTGAGCTCTGTATTTCTGAACATGTGCTGACATAGCTTTTAAGATAAAAACTCCTTTATAATAAACTACAATAAAGTTAATGTAATATTTATTTTTGTGAATCTTTCTGTGAAGAAATCTTCCTACTAGAAATGCATGAAAAGCTTATACAAATCACATGAATATTACTACAATAAACTGAGGAATATTTTAGGAGTATTAATTGTTAATGTTCCTTCGATGCAAAGTATCATCAAAGACTGCCTACCAGCTCTGTGCTGATTTTCCTCTCTGTAATAATTCTTTTGGTCATATTTAACTTAGAAAACACAAATCAAGTCATAGGAGAATAAGCAATGAAAATAAATTAACATTCTACGCTTTGCATTATCTTCCTAAAATCTGTGGAGCTGTCTGGATGTCTACAGCGACACGTGTCATCATCGCTCATTGCCTTCACAAGGTTAATTTCAGCCTATTTAAATAAATTTTCTTCCCTGTGTGCTGATGATAGCATGTGATGACAATGTTGCTTCAAGTTAGTCACTAAGGGCAAATCGGAGCAGTTTTGTTCAGTCATCTTAGGGTGCTCATGCAGGGTGGTGCTGCCAGTACCATTTTGCTGCAGCACTAGCACGCCACAGCACATTACCTGCTGCCTGCCTGCCTGCCTTTCTCTGCCAGCAGAATTTATATACATTTCACACACTCTAAGGCTTTCCACAATCACATTTTGATTGCATCTATATTGTTAGACAGATTTCAAATGCTGCTTTGATTTTTTTTAAAATGAGTTTTCAGTCTTTCAGTGTTTGTTTATTACATTCAGTAAGTTTGTTCATGCGAAGGAGCATATCTGCACGGGCTGTTTATGTGTAGTGATGTCCCTGTTTAAGGGCAGTGATTCTTTTTACCTTGAAAACCTGTGTGCATTAGGAAGGTAACCTTGCATACAATGCTAGTGTGTGTAAAGCTAAATGCTAATATCAAGAATCCTCACCTCACATACACAGATCTGACCATAGAAAGGCATTTCTGCAAAGTATTGTACTATCCGTACTGTATATTCAAAGAGATGTCAGATGTCCAGCTGTTACTGAACCATAGGAATGTAAGCGGGCTGATAATTAGCTCTGAGCAGGTTTATCAGTGGTACCTATGTAAGAAAATATCTTTTATATTCTACAAAAAAATTCAAAAAATGAAAATAAAAAAGAGAAAACTACTGGGAATCTATAAATGCATTGAAAATTTTACTTCAACCCAATTGAAAGGAAAAATAGTTAATTCAGAACCTTTCTTAGTAAAGAATGAAAGAGGAGAGGAAAAATCATACCATGTGGACCAATTTCTAAGTAGTCAGTGCTACTAAGATTTGAGCCAAGAGAAACTAAATGCATTATTAGGAAGTTAATGCAACTGCCCTAGCACTGCATGTGGAGAGGAGGACTAAATAACTAGTTTTACAAGGCAGACAGACTGTGGTCAGCATTGGTGAGACAAGTGTTTGCAAATGGTTACATCATGTCTTGAGCGCTAAAAGCACATAAGGATATTACAAATAACACATTGAAATGGCTCTACAACACCCAAATTCATGTGGCTACCATGCCCTCAGCCAGAGAGAGACTAAAAAGGGAAGGTTTTAAATATAACTTCACCATTATATAGCCTGTTTGACTTATTAGAATTTATCCTTTACAAACAAAAAAACTACAAAGTTAAATAGGAGGTTAGACAGAGTTCTGTGTATGCCTGTTTGTTTCTCTTTCTTAAAGAAATAAAAATGGCTACTGAAAATAACAGATGCAGCATGAAGGCTTAAAGCAAAGATACTATTTTTTCTGTGCTACCTGCAAGCAGACAAGCTCATACAACTTACACTGATGAAAAATCTGCTGCTCACAGCAGCACAATTTACCAGTAATGACAGAAAAGCAAAGAAGTGGTGTGTGCCTGCTGTATAATAGTCACATATCTGGCAAACTAAACCCTCCTGATAGGTGGCTGGGTTTGAAAGGAGGTGAGTGGATTGGTTTTCACAGGTAAATACTAGCAAACAAAACCTAATTTGCTAAATATTGCACTATAGAGACAGTAAACCCTCGGGTTGTTACTGAAAAATGACTTGGCTGAGCAAGAGGAGCAGCGATATTGTTTGTGCTACCAAGACAGGCTTCCTCCCTCGTTGTACATTCACAATTGCAGATCTTGCCAAGGCTCTGTGTTTTCTTTTTTTTTTTTTTCATTTGATATTGATCCCTAGTGTAACGATGGGTAACAGTATTGGAAAACACAGCAGTCACCTCCCTCCATCTTCATAACTTACTATGCTCCATAGTAAACAAACTGAGTAAACAAGGCCTATAAGAACAAAAGAAGTTCAGGAAATTTTCATGGCTTTCATTTGAATGAACTGTACTGTCCATCTAATTTTTCAATTACAGCATAAAAGTAAATAAATAGGAGAACCACTGTGAAGTAATAATCAAAAGCATAAATTAAGATGAGCTTCTCTCCTTTGTTCTTAAAACAGTAGTTTTAATATTCAGAGACTGATTTTTAATATAAACTCACTTTTAAGGCTCTATCCTGTTTTCTGAAGGAGAGAACTGGGGAAGAGACTGATGGTTTGCATCATAACGAACAGAATACATAAACAATACAGAGTATAAATATTACCAAAATAAGCCAAAGACCATTGAGATCCTAAGTATACACTAAAATTCAAACGGCCATACCCACAGTTAGGAGACACTCCCAGTCCATCTGATTTTTTTATGTCCTGTAACTGCTTCAGAGATACCAAACCCTGGGAGCTTTTCAAGCTTTACTTGAAAAGCAAGTAGTACATTATGGATTTAAATTCTGAAATCTGCAGGGACTATAAACTAGAGTAAATTAGTTGGCTATGTAATAGAGCCAGGACCTGATCCCATAGTGATGAAAGGATTTCCCATGATTTCCAAACAACTGGTTCAGCCAGCTTGGTGAGATATTAAAAAAAGAAATAGATTGATCTAACCCCAACTTTTTAAAGTAGTTGACAAATGCCTTTGTTTAAATGCTTTAGATAAGGACTGAAGATGTCTTACCCTTTTTTCCAAAACTTACGGACGTTTTAAATGGATACAATTTTAAGCATCGAAAGATAAAGAACTGTATTATCATGTATGTTAACAAGAGACAATGATGTACAGCAATTGAACTTCCATAAAAGTCTCCCTTACAATTCCAATTCTAAATCACAGCTGCATTTTCTTATTTCACATTTGATCTAGACCATTGACAACTTCTTTAAGCTGTCATACCATGCTTATGATTGGAGTAATTCTTTATGGTGCATATGTACAAAGCAAACCAAAAGACATTGAAGGCAACTTGCTCATGAGCATGAGACCGAAAAGAAGTGGTCAACAAAGTAGACAAGGAGATGTAAATACATGAGCATGCTGATAATGCACCTTTGTACATTAGATTTTTTTACTCCTAAGCAGACTTTGCAGACATGTATCACTAAGACAATGAGCATATAGGCTTGCCTACAGAATGTGACTTAGACCTGTGACAGAGCAAAGCTTCTTCCCACTTTCAACCCCTGCAATTTGATTCAAGTACAATCTCAAACACTTCAGGCTTTAGTATTTCTAGCCAACCTCTTTTGCGGCATTTTCCCTGAATGTTACCAATCATCCATGCAATTTCAGCTGCAAAACTAATCTCTGCAGTATATTACATATAATAACCCTTTTTTGAAACAGAAGCCCTTATGACCTCTACTATATTTCAAGAACTTTTCATGATTTAATGCCACATTGAAATATTTCCTTTATCAAGCCCAAATATATTTCTTCTTTTTCAAGTGCCACCATCTTCTTTAGTGCAGTGACAGGTAAAAGCTTTGAAAGAATTCCTGTAACCCCATTAACATTTTTGTAAATGCAAGGATTTTTAGAACTGCCACCAGCTTATAAAAAAAGTTGAAATAACATGGAAAGATGTTTGCACGCGGTCACAGAGAGATAGAAAATGCATGACTCTCAGAAAATTTTGCTCTCAAGGACTCCTATTATTTTAAAATATTTTTATAAAAAAATCAAAATTTATATGAATTTTCTTTTAGGAATAAAGATGAAAAAGGACAAATGGATGAATAAAAATTTTAAAATTCCAGTTTCTGCTTAAACTTTCAATTCTTAACAGAACTAAGATAGTTGTTAAGAAGGGATGCAAGATTAGATTCGACAGCAACCCAGGTAAACATGTTCAGACACATATTCACGTGCACACGTGCGCACACACAGACATTTTCTGTTACAGGACTTTCAGATAAAGCAACTGTGATCTAATCTTCTCTAATGAAGCAAGAAACTATTAATTCTGATTTGGGTTTTGGAGCAGTTCTGCCATCCACAAGAAGGGTAACACTGGGAATTACGCTTTGTGTGTGTGTGAAATGGTGAAATCATCCTTTTTTTATAGCAACATACTGGCTATATTTAGAGGTATTTTAAATGAACAGTTTCTTAACAGAATAGAAAAGGATACAATCTAGCTTAGAGAAGTTTCTGTAAGTTCAAACAGGATTTTTTAAAGTTATTATGTATACATGAATTCATGATTACTCAGTACTTCAGGATCTGAACTCTACGGACCAGGAGGCTGTAATGTTCCAAGTATAAACACAGGCTCCTGCAGATTTCAAGATCCTGTACATTGGCTTGCTCAGCTGAATTCTTCTGTCACATACAGCTTCTATTGTATATTAACTACACTTATTGCAGATGACTGGTGATTAAATACAGTTCATAATCCAGTATCTTTAAAAGCACAGACTTATTATCACCGATTCATCCTGCCTTAAATGAAGACAAACAGAAATGCTACGAAAGGCCTCCACAGTGCCTAATCTAGAAGAAAATAAAAATGACTAAAACCAAACTGACAACAAATAAGTATTTTCACTGAAACTGCTAAAATAGGTTTGGTTGGTTGGTTGGTTTGTACAATGTGTGTATTCTTTAAAGAAGTGATGAGATTTGGGGGGAGAGGGGGTATTTTTTCTTCTATGAGTCACTCAGCATGAATCTCTTCTACAAGAAAGTGTTCCAGAAATAAGAAGTGATACTCAGAATAGTAGTATGTATGCAGATGAATTACTATACAAAATTGACTCCATCAAAAATGAAAACAGCCAACACAAAATTGTTATGGCATTTTCAGACAAAAATTGTATTCTATTATTCTATCCCATAGGATATTCATTTCCACTTCAGTATATGTACAATGTGAATGGAAATATAGAAAAGTTGCTTAAAACAATAATAGGTTCACAGGAGGTGGCGGTGGGGGGAGGGAGCAAGAAAAAGGAAAGGAAAGCTACAAAGTTCTCCCTTTTTTTCACCCTTTTCCTTGCAAATTTCAATTTTTGTTCTTTTTGGGGGTTGTGTTTCTTCAGTAAGGGCAAGGTATGGGTGCACACAGAACGTTTTTGTGACAGTGGGGGTGAGGGACTGGCTTCCCTCTCAATTCCAGTCAAGGTTTACTGAGCCCTAAGGACCAGTACTCGCTGTCCCATAACTGCAATATCACTGCAGCATTTACTCTGGTTCGATGAGCAGCATGTACAGCACCAGTGTAGGGCACATACCAAAAGCTCTCCCCGTTCACTTCTCAAAAAGAGGACTCCTGACACAAACAGACTGATGACCAAGCCTGAGGGGTAGCCACAGGGTCCATTGTGCTCTCAGAACAAGCCAGCTCCCGCGAGCTTCCCACACTGCCAGGCCGAGGAAGACGCAAAGCTGGGGATGAAGCTTAGCCCAAGGCAGCAACAGCCGGCGGGACCTTTTAAGGCAGAGATGGCAGCAACCAGCTATGGCCATTGGTGTGCAACATTAGCACTGTGGCACTGACAGTCACTCACCATTTCTCCTGTCATCGCTGCTGAAAACAGGCACAACTGACTTTTATCTTACACTAAATTATTAACTTGATGATAAATGCAAGCAAAAGTTGCTTTGGGGTAGATATGTATGTTATTAAGTGCAAAACATTTACCTATTAAAACACTTAGCAGAAATGTATTATTTTCTTTGGCTTTTGACTTACTCTATAAATACACTACATCATTTGCTAGGATTTTTATTATTATTATTACAATCCAACATTTCTGTTCAACTTGAAATGATGAATGCAAAATCAATACGGCAAGGAACAAATGTATCCACGGTGACCAAACAACAAACTCTAAAGCACAGCATGGTGAGTGAAAATTATCACTCCATCAAAATTCCAGCTTAATGTAAAAGAAAGGTTCATGCAATTAGAAGGGTCACAATAAGTTTAATTATGTGAAGGCTCAGCTCAAATATTAGAATATACATAGTAGAATGCAGTAGGATGGTAGAATATCTCAGACCAGCATCTTGGAGTCTACAGCTTTAAGGAGACCAAGAAACACTATGACCGACTCCTGAATTTAGTAACATTTCTCTCTGATAGTTAAGAAACTCACTTCATCCATTAATACTTGCTCTAGAAGAATAATATTTTCAGAGGCTTAGGACTTACTTTACATGGTAATTACTTCAGTATTTATTTCAACCTTAATTCTATAGATGTGTTCCCGCTACGCTACCTTACATGAGCAGCAATTAGTCAAGAAATCCCAGAAAAACAAGCTAGATGCATACAAATGTACTGATATGCTTTCTTTTTCTTCCCTTCCTATTACTTACGTGGCCCAATACTATCATGCACAGACAATGAAATACCACAGAATTATTTAGTAATATTGAAAGGAATTTTTTTTTACTCAGAAAATATCAAATTCTAATATTGTCTGTGTGATGGTTACAGCAATTTTAAGTCTAAGTAGGTGCGCGATGTACACTGTCAAGCTTTCATCCAGCTCTGTGCAATACTGTTTTGTGCAGTGTTACAACAGGGACAGGTGAGATTAAAGATGCTCTGGCTTCTCACAAACAGAGAAGGAAAACACCCAAAACAGGTACATATAAACATTACGCCTACTAGCTCATACTTCATTATGCAAAAGACAGAAATGAGACTAATCATCTAAAACTTAATATTAAAGGAAGTTTCAGGCTAAACAGAGATGATAGTGAACCTGCCTAACAGCAACTCTCAGCAATGCTCTCAGAAGTGAAAATTCCTACAAAGCAGAGAGGAAGCACTATCCAGTTAGTTCCAATTAAAAACTTGTGTTGCACTAAAAACCAAATGAGTATGTGAAACAGCCGTTCATATTTTTTCAAAGGAGTAACGCTAGAAGTTTGATTGCCATTACGTGTTTCTGAAAATTATAGACAAACAGAAAAAAATATTAATTACCATAGAGCTAACATATATACCTAATAACCGAACCCATATCACTTCAGGAAACCATAACTTTTAATCCTAGTTACATGGGCAATTGTTGCAAAGCTGACTGTAAAAAAAGAAAACTCATCTCACGCTTGCAATGATATTAAAGGTAGAAAAATGCCTCAAAAGAAATGAGGAAAAAAATTAATCTGACTACACATTTTTAATGGTGAAAAGACTTAATCCAAATTGCTCAAACCTAAAACCATAATATTTGTCTATTCTTCCTCAGCCTCTGGAAAACACAGAAAACTAAAACATTGCAAATTCGTCTTTGGAAGGGACTCTGAACAGTTCTAAAAACTCAGCCAATTCATTTTTTTTTCTGTTCAAACAGCTTACATCAACATTAATCTGCTTTTATAACGGATGGATTGCATTGTTAAAGACAACACCCCCCGTATTTTTAATTTTACGAAAATAAGAAAATAATACTTAGCTCGCCATAAAGTCTAGTACTTTTGTGACAGGGCTCAGAATATTACAAAAGTTCTCTAAAAGCCTGAAGTGAACTCCTGATTCAATATTTAATGAAACTGAGAAAGCTGCTGAATGTCCCAGAAACCTTCCAACTCTCTGCTCTGTGTTCATTCTAAGTATTATGCAGCTATAAATTAACACTGAGGCTAGATGAGATTTCAAGTAGCCAAGAATGGTATTTTTCCATCACACCGCCAAATTTTCTATTTTTATTTTTTTTTTCTATTTAGCAGCACTAACTTGCAGCACTATATTGCAATCACACATCCCAGCTCAGTACTGCAGCACTACATTGCTTAGACATAGCTCTACGTTCCAACATGTTTTTAGGGTGTGCAGCCAGCTCAGCTGTAAGCCTAAGGAAGATTTCCATCAAGCAACAAAATTAAACTCTGCACAAATATTTAACAGCTCAGAGACCTCTAAAGGCTTAAAATAATATGCATTTCCTGGTATGCTAGAAGCCAACCCCACACTGGTGATCTGCATAATGCAGAGTATTCTGCAAACACACCGCTGCAAAAAAAGCACTGTTTCACCTTTGTATCTTTGAATTCTTCAAACTATAAACTGAATGAAATACTAAGGTTTATTGTGCCTCCGTACCAGTGCAGTAGCAGCTTGTCCATTACATTAAGTTGGTCTAAAACTTCCCATGCTTTACAACCATTTCACATTCCCTCTCAGCAGATGAAACACAAGTTCATACAAAACAAACCTAGGATGAGTTCATCCTATCTAGCTTATTTTTCAAGCCGCTAAAACTACGCAGTAGCCCACTCAAACAGAAAATTTCCTAGACAATGGAATCCTTTCAAACTGCACAGCCGACAGGATTCCCCAGTTGTCAGTTTTAGGTGCGTGCCAGCACAAAATGTTCTTGAATTTGAATTTTATAATAATCACTCCTATTGATAACATGAACAGAAGCAGAATTACATCACAGTTAACACTTACCAAAATACATTATGTTTCTCATTAATCATGCAGTCAAGATCCCACCGCTGTGTATTCAGCATTAGCTCCCGCACAGGGCTGACATGTAAAACAGAGCTCTTTCATTCTACATTATGTGGAAATTTCCCAGCACAAGAAGCGTGAGTGAGCAGTGTGCCTCCACAGGATGAGTGCTTTGCAGGCAGTCTTATCCCTGATACAATCCCTGTCTGATTTAGCGTTTACTCCGGCTGCATGCTGCACTGCCCATTCTTACTGTAATCTGACTCCTCCTTCTGATGTCCTTGCTGTGCCTGTGACATCAGGACTAAGAGTACTACAAACAGATCTTTTCTTTAACAGACTCGCAACGACGTGCTCTAATATTCAGGTTAACCTAAGTCTAGCTTGGGAAAAAAAAAAAAAAACCCTTCTAAAATGGTAAGCGGGTTTGGGGGTTTTGTTTTGTGTGGTTTTTTTTTCTTGGCAGCAAACGTGTGCAGTGACATAATGTGCTCAATTACATAATAGATTGGAAACACAAAGCATATATTGTTAGCGTATTTTTCTTTGAAGGGCAGGCTTGAAGAGAAGCCCTTACTCCTCTGATTTCCCAGCTTCAGTAGAGGATAAAGATGTTTAGCACTTTGCAAGACCATGTCATCCTAGAATTTTTTTTTTAAATCAGTAGTTCTATTTCAATAAATGATATAAACTCTAATGGCTGATAAAGCTCAGTCTGTTTCTATTTTTAAAAATCAACGGTCAAATAGGTAGTTCAATGTCAATAGAGCTGAACTGATATTTTTAACTACAATTTCTTCGCATGAATAACAAAGCGTGAGGAGGGAGATATATGACAGTGAGGATTTTTAATGGAGTTTACAACCTTTCACCCTCCAGGTCTCTGGTTCCTTTCCAGCCCAGGTTGATAAGTCCTTAGCAGCTGGTAGCTATTTTATCTTTCTGTTACAAACGGAGTTGTTCTAAGTTCATAGTAAATAGGTTCCCACACAGCTACTGCTGCTGTACAAACTAGCAGCAGCTTCAGAGGATGAAACACCAAAGAGATACCAAAATACTCTCCACCATCCTCACATAATGCCTCAGGATGGATCTGAGACATACTGGCATGGCAGTGTGATGAGGAAGATGTGGTCCGTATTTATGCACATGTTATATCTCTTCTGTGAATCAATAGAGGATATCAGTTTCCCACTGTCAGTCCGGCATGTATCACTGATAATAAACTTAAAGCAAATAAAGGCAAAAAAAAATGGATGGTATGCTAAAGTGTTTATTTCATTATAATAGGATCTAATGGGTTGAATGCTTTCATTCTACAGGAAAGAGGATGACAGGTACAATTAACTTAAAGCTCCACTTCTTATTTATAAAAGTTCCGCGCAGTAACTACTATTTCATGAAGTCCAGTCACTTAGGGCAAAATTATCTCACCAGCACAGGAATGCTCCAATTGCAGCAGAAGAGTTAAGAGCCCTGGTACACATTGCTGCTATGCATCTCTCAGCAAGAGTCCTCTGCTGCATCGCTCTCATAAGGTTTCATGCTACCTGTATGAAAATCACCAAGACTAAACACTACTAGGGGGAACAGGGGTATGAATTTCAGTCCTGTCCCTCACTGCCAGTCCCACAGTCCTCCCTTTCTGATGCCTAGCTTTTCTCAGTGCCCTTTCTTATTCCAACTGCACCTAGGAAGAGGCATGCCTGAAATGAAAGATGGTACACAGAAAGACTCCAGAATAAACTTTGTTCCACAACTAAACAGCACACAGTGCAGGGGAGTGCTTTGAGGTCACAGTGTGTGAGGGAGGAAGATCGAGACTTCTTGTGCAATATAAATTGAACAAATCCCAAACCACGTTGAAGAAATACTATACAAACCCAGGGGGAAAAAAAAGAAAAAGAAAAAGAAAAAGAAAAAAGAAAAAAGAAAAAGAAAAAAAAGAAACTGTCAAGAAACCATGGTCTGTATTTTAACTAGAGGGTTTGGAAAGCAAGGAACAAAGCATATGTATTCATGACATTTTCCTGTGTTTTATCATTGTAATGCTCATTCACTTTTACTGTACAAGGAAGGCCACCTTGCTATAGGACTGAATACTATCCTTAAAAGCTGGTTTAAAGTATCTCAGTTGAGGCTTTCCAATGTCCTCTGAGCAGTCTGTACAAGCGACTATCAGGAGCTTTCTGCAGACAAGCATTCCCTCCTCTCCATTCAGTGAGGGTAAAAGCGATGCCCTTTAGGACAGTCTTCACCCAGACACAGCATTTCCCTATTAGGCTGTGTTTACTTTATCGTAGAAAGGCTCAAGCTCATTCTGCCAGGAGTCAGACCCTGCGTGATAGAAGCTACCTCCAGTCTTGACACTTCTCCAAGCTGATAGGCCTTACTGATTCGTGCAGTTAGCTGGACATCTGAGAGCCTACATACAGACAGATAATGGCTGTGTAGATGTAGCATTAGCAATCAGGCAGCAACTGTGCTGCCTTTAAACATCCCTTCTTGAGCTGGCTGCTTTGTTACAATACCTATACGAATGCAGCAGAGCTTGATGGTAGATCAGTGCCTCAGCAAGCATAAACAGCAAAGCACCACATAGATTGACATATTCTTTACTACTTTACTACTGTCCACTGCAGTTCTGAACTTTTGGATGCAAAACACTCAGGGCCATCTGCACTCTTATTGCATCTTATTTGTGTTCTTACAATAGGCATGCAGTCAAAATAGACAAAGCAAAACTAACCCAAGAAACTTCCTTTAATTTCTTTGTATTTCAACTATGAAACAAATGCAAGGAGGCAAAGTCACTGATGGTCTCTCCTGGAAAGGCCAATTCACATACTTCATGCTAAACTCTGCTTTCATTTACACATATAGAGCATTAATCATCAGCAGAAAGAAGCAGAGTTCCAAGCAAAGGACAAAGAATAAGTTCTATTCCCAGAGTGGGATATTGTCACTGTCACTGAAAGTAAGAGTTATTTTTGTAACTGCAATCCCAAACTGCTAGTGTTTTAACTCAAGCACTGAGGATTCTGCTAAACACAACTGTGAGGAAGCACAGTCCAGAGTAGCAAACACACTTGTGCGCATTTGTAGATTTGAGTAGGCCCAGTCTCGGCATGCAGAATGAATAACCAAATTGGTCCATAATGTCAGCTTAGGGTGCAAACTCCTAATCATCAACAAGCCAGCACATTTAGTTATGATACAGAAGCAGGTCAACTGCAAAAGTATTGTATTTTCATGCATGGTTCACCTATAAAAAGAAACCCTCCAGACCCTCTTGATTCAGCAATAGCATAAACATATCATAAAGTAAGGACCTTCTGCTACAGACGGTTACCCTGTACCCTTATTTCTAGTAACAGAAATGGCTTCTACTGCCTGAAATCCTTTTTTTGCAACAACCTAATTTTTTTTTTTTGATAGCATCTCCAACTTGACTTCTTCTGTCCTTCCTTGCATAGACAACCTCACTGTGGTAAAAGGTCTCTCACAAAGAGCAGATTTTTCAAAACACAGACTACCCCACAAGATATTACCTCGTCAGAATAAACAAAATCAAGCTGAAAGTACATAATTCCCAGTAGCAGAGCACATACTCTACATATCTACAGAGCAAGGAAAGCTACAGGTTATTCCCCATGCCTGATTTGGTCTAGATCCAGAAGGGCACTTTGTGAACTAGCTGTGCTGTCTGTGTTTTCTACTGATTTTTATCTATCCATGGATTTACACAATGCCTCCACAGTAAGTATTACAACCACTCACAGGCATGTCTGCTGCAGAGACAAATTAATATTTAATATTAATGCACCCAGTTAGTTCCCTAGGATTCCTGGAAAACTCTCTTCCAGTCTAGAACTCTCCCAGGAGGCAACTAATATTAGATTTATACCCAGACTCTTACCAGTTGGCTTTGATGAATTTCAATTAGCAAGGCTGACCACAAACCTTTTCTTACAAATGAAGAAGCATATTGAGGGACTCTTTGCTGGCAGAAGTGTAATAGTAGGAAACAAAACACACATTTTAAGTTTACGCATCATGTGTAGTAGGTTAAAAGATCTCATACACTTGAAATGTTTCCAGATTTCCTAAATTAAATTTTATCTACCGTGTAAAAAAAGAAGTCCAAATCATACTTGACCTACTAATCCACCAAAAGTACTCCAAAAGTAAAAGATTCTTGAAAGTAAAATGGTCTAGAACTTCTAAACAATTTGGAAATTTATTGTATTGCAAATATTTAATTGCTGTTAGTACTATAGTAACCACACTGCAGAAATAAAAAGCAGCAAACAAGCCACAGTTTTGTAAGGCTCCAAAACTAATTGAAAACGTTTCCAAGTGCACATATTTTTGTGCCTCAACCCAAATAAGCATTACTAAGTACATCATCAAGAAATTTGGTTTGTTTTTATTTTGAAGCAATCTGGAGTAGGTTAAGACATACGACACAACACTGTAAATTTTGTGATTCATTACTAATCTCTTGAGGTCATGCTAAAGGATAAGAAGGAAAGGAAAATGTTATGTTTGTATATTTTAACTAGCCATTGAGGCTCATTTTTGGGTTTGCACATTCTCCACTGGCTCAAACTACTAAATGTGTTTTTTACCCTTGACTCAGAAGTGTCACTTCTGGAAATCTACAATATTTGTCACCATGAATACCATTTAACTGCAGCAGTACCCAAAGGAACTCTGTACTGCCACATGTGAATACAACTGGAGGAACTTAATTAATCTTCCTGTCACTTCCATGATGCTTTTCATTAGTTCAGCTGCTATCTGATCAACTGCTCCTTTCTCTATTGGAAATGGCTAACCACAACCTCCTATAGAAGTGGTTTTGCGAGGTAAACAAAGCTTCACCTTTTATTCAAAGAGCCTTTTATAAATCTTTGACACGCAGACTTTGTCAGTTCAATAAAGTCCCTCCAGCACTGTACTTTAAGTTTTAAGCAACTGGGATTTTCTGCATATGATACTTTGGAAATATAAACAGCAACAATATGCATTTTTGCAACCTTAAAACTAGTACTTTTTAGTATTTTATAGTTTCAACACAGAAGAGAGGGCATATTTTTCTGTATTTTCTTCCCATGTATATGAATAGTTTTTACACAAACAGAACGCTGCCAACATAGAACGAAACCAACATTTTACACTATGACTGCTTCTTGCTGCCCACTCCTGTCACCTTTTGCTCCTAATCATGTGACAAAATGTAAAATAATGAATGTGAATGAATACACAACTGGTGCAATAGCTTCTTTGACCATGAATATTGACAATAATTTTCAAGAGAAAGACAGTCTTAAAGGCAAGCAACAAGATCAAGAGCTAGTCTGAGTCCATGTCAAAAATACTTTTGCAGACACACAAAATCTAATTTTTTTCCAGTCAAAGAATGAAAACTGGAACCAGTGATAACACCTACTCCAACATGCATAGTCCTGCCTTCCTCTCTCCCTTTTTCTCTTGTAATTTCATTTATGTACTACATTATGTAAAAAAATCTGTCTAATGTGTGGCTTTTCAGTATATCGCATGTAGACAATCCATCACTAACCCTGGTGAGGGGAACAAATTAGTCAGTGTCTTTCTGGTTCATCTTGCTGACACTTTGTACAATTTTGCAACATACTCTTTAAGATTCATCATCAAATCCAAGCACTGTATAGTCACAATTTATAAATGTATAATACATAAATTGAAGTTTATAAATCCAGATGTCACACTGAGAAATTCTGTACCGATTTCACATTCTAGATTCTTTGGGTTTCACACTCTGATTTACAGCATGAAATTCATTTATAAGTCTGACCTGCATTTTGCATTTCTGATTGTACCATCATGAATTAGTTAAATTCGGTATGTAGAGACTCTGTGAAATAATTCCTTCTTAATCAGAGGTCTGCATGCCTTATGCTGTAGAGTGCATTTGTTTAAAAGAAAACAGTAGCCAAAACTATGCATGTCTATTATTTCTAAAATCGCCTTTATCAATCAAATGACAATTCTCAAGTAACCAGATATTACAGTGATATTGTCTGTTTATACTGCCTATTTCAACTGTCTGTTTAGATTTGGTTAAAGTAATGTAATTAAAATCTATTGTACTATTAATTAGTGACCTTTTCATTTTGCTCAGAAATCATAGTGATGCGATCAGTTACATTTCAATACCAGTAAATTATTAGCACTCCTGCACTCCCCTCTAGTTTCATGTGGGTGGTTTGGTGTTTGGGTTTTTTTAGGGGGGTGCTGGGAGTGGAATGTGTGTGTGTGTTTGTTCATTTGGTTTGCTTTTCGTTATTTTTTTTCCTTCAAGAAGGTTCATCATGAAATGAAGATCTCGTCAAAAAATCTTTTAGGACTCTTGCGCCAAAGTTATCCAGGCCTATTGGTTTTAAACAGTCTATTCCAAGGAGCTGCTGGTTGACATCTTTTCTTCCAGGCATTTTGGAAAGTGCTTCAGCACACTCATGAAATGAGGATAGTATCAAGCATTCTTCAAAATACAGAATAAAAATATTTATTTAACATTTATAGCTCTTTCAAGTCATTCGTAACAACCTCACTATCTCCATCTAGTGGCCCAAACTATTAGACTTTTGTTCTTAATACACTAAAACTTTTTATTGTCCTTTACCTTGTCAACCACAGTTTTTTCATTTCCTGATTTTAGCTCTCCCTATAAATTTTCCATACTTCTTACTTTTATTTTATATCAATTAGTTTCCACTTCCTCATTTGCCATTTTGTTCCAAGTAGCTTTTTAATTTCTAGCTGCTGTCCTTATTTTGTGGCTGAACCAGAACAGACATTCAGCCAGCTTATCATTTTCTGAACATTAAATTACTTTTTTCAGTCATGTGGTGACCTCTAGGTATTTAAGGAAGTGTCAGTTTTCTTCCTAAGTCTTTCTGTTTTTCTTCCCAGTTATATTCTTAATATTCCTTTATGAAACAAAACATCTTGAAGCACAAAATGAGCAAAAGATTTTATCTCTATTCTGTTTGTTCCTTTAGAATATAATCAAATCAATTTCCACACCCTTAAGTCCGTAAATGGAAAAATTTCAAGATACAGGCATGAAACAATACTTCTTGATTTTCTTGATGGTGTATACAGCTGTTCAAAAATGAAAAGAAAAAAAAGTAGCAATGCAGTATGATTTTATGCTTCACAGTGATTATGAAAGCACTAAGCTGTGATTTCAGTATATAACTGCAAGAGGAAAATGCCAGCAGATGCAGTCCAAATATGAGTGGGTGCAGAATAGCTTGGATTTTATAGTGGGTCAGTTGATGGGAGCAAGGCTGCAGTGTAGACCAACAGCCAGGAACAGACATGAACACTGCCAGCTGCACAGCACTACAGCTTCTCTCCTGCTTTGGAGAGCTAAGATACTTTGCAGAAGTACTTGAAACATCTCCAAGGTGCCAGCAACGTGTTTGAAACTAAGAACAGAGACAAGCTTAAGGCAAATCCAGCTTTAACAACCTAAACAGAAGGCATCTTGTTTAAACTAGCCGGTGCTACAGGTGCCTCCTGGGGCAACTCATTCCATGGTAAATTGCTATCTGATAGGAAGATGACCAGTTTTTTTCAGCAGGTACTTCTCTCATTCCACTGACACACGGAAGGGTATCAATGCTTAAAACTTAGGTTAGATGATAAACTTTTAGCCAGTTACAGTTAGGCAGGAGAAAGTTAATCTCCAGTTAGTATAAAAGAGTCTAACTCATCTCACAGAAAGCATACATGGTGTGTTTTAATTCCTCTTTAATAACCAAGGAAAAATTATTTTGGCCAACATGTTACTAATAAAGGAAATGCTACTCAAAGGAGTGTAAGATTCCATCAAAACTGCCACAAAAGAGGGGAGGAGGACAAAACAGCAGCAGAGAAGGCTCTAATCTGAGGGCATAAAAAGATGCAAATTATAGCAAAATGTTCAACTTTTCAGGTTTGAAAAATGTATACTGTTTATTCACACCAGCGACGAATTTGAATCTCATGTCCATGTGTAAGCACTTTGCAGTTCCACACATGCAGGATTCATAGAATCATAGAATCATAGAATCACTAGGTTGAAAGAGACCCACCGGATCATCAAGTCCAACCATTCCTATCAAACACTAAACCATGTCCCTCAGCACCTCATCCACCCGTCCCTTAAACACCTCCAGAGAAGGTGAATCAACCACCACACTGGGTAGCCATGAAATTAAAATACCAATGTTAATTATTGTTTTCCACAATGGATCTCACTCTAGGTGGGATTTGACTCAGAGATAACACCTATGTTTGTATGTGTATGTGTGGGTGTGCACCTGTGAGCTGGACATCTAATTTCTCATCACAGTCAGGGGAGCTATCAAACTCAAAAGAGTTATTTCTCACATCTGGAACTAGACACCAACTTTTGCTGGCCAAGTAGCTTTCCAAGCTGTATTAACTACATTGACTAAAGTTTTGGTGATCAAAAGGGGAGCTTAGATACCTAATTCACTCATAAATACATATACACACCCACCTAACTATACACAGTCTGAGAAATACGAGCTGAGTCCCATCCAAGGCTCTTAAAAGATCTGAGATCGCCACAGATCATTCATACCCTGTGAAATTTGGCTCCATTTGGGATCATCACAGCAACTACCACTGTGTTCAGCAACACTAAGCAGCAGTTTAGAATGGAACACAAAGAACACCTGCAAGTGAAAACAGCATGAAATTTATACAAGAAGAACGGAATCATTTCCTAAGGAATTAACTACCGTATTACCTTCCCCAGTACTTGAAAAAAATTCCTGGCTTCTTAAATGACCACACAGCAATTATATGCAAAGAAAGAAAGATCAGAAATAGCTGCCTTAAAAATATTTGGCACAGAGGGAAGTACCACTCTTGAACGACAAAGCTGGCATCCTACAATAACCATGTTCCTCTAAAATCCATGTGGACTAATTTATGCTATTCATGCTTACCTGTAAGAAAAAATGGGAGCATGTCACAAAGAGCGTGTTAGTTGATAGTTCTATTTAGTGTTAAGGAAAAGAAATGTTAAAATGATGCAGAAACAATTGTTTTATTTTAACTTTCAAGTGCTCCAGTGTTCTCTTCCCAGAAGAGTGCAGAAGGGGGCGGGGAGCTTTTTAACACTCTGCCAATAATGTTCAAATACATTCCTGCCTGCTTTATTATTAACAGTAAAAGGAAAATTTTCATCTCTGTTCCCACCTTTTGATCTTATTGACAAAGCCTCCTGCCATCCTAATTCAGAATGACATGTGCAGCAAAAACCTCCTGTCTGTATCTGTTCCTAACTTTCTTGTTACATCTTTTTTTTCCTGTACATTTTCCTTTTGATCTGCCATACCTCTGAATTTAATTATCAGGTTTGAAAACACCCTGCCGTAATAGCAGCCTATAAGTAATTCCATCTGTTTCCCACAGCTGAACGGAAAGACCATGCCCCAAAGCCAAGTTCTGTTCTATATGCACTTTCAGAGCCCAACATACTTTGCAATTGTATTTATGCCAAAATAATTAAGAAATTAATAATTTTGAAACATGATGGCCTAAATAGAGCCCTACTGTTATTTTTAGGTAATTCAGTGCCTTGATCTTAAGTTGGTTTGCCACTTATTACCTCTATGAAGAAACCTAGTTACTCTAGGTGACTAAATATGAATGTAGAGACAGAAAACACTGGAATAATTTCTTACCTCACAGAATTCTTTTCTTCTCTGCACTATACAGATGAAGGGTACACCAAAGATGAAGGTGTACACTATAGCTTACCTTCATGCTTCTACAAAGCTTTAGTAACTGAAAGAATTTCAGTTAGATTTGAAAGCCTCACCCATATCTCTACACGCTCTGTTGACGTGAGACAACCGTTCTAAGTGTACTGTCTATAAATTCGTCTTCAACAGAAGGACCATGTTATGCCAACAGCATTTCAGCTAGGGGATGTTAGAGGAAAAAAAGCTAGCTGTAGTGTTGTAGGTGTCTGTATCTCTGCACAGCACTAAGGAATGTTCTGCAGATAGCAGACCAGATGAGATTTTCATTGAGATGTATAATGGTACACTGCACTGCAGATTCTCTGCCTTCTCTGTTTGTAGAAGAAGTGTTGGTCATTTCATAAACATTTATGTTCTGAGTTCTCAGACAGAGCTGATCGCAACAGAAGAGTGACTTCTGGCTCATCTGTGGGTTGCAGCGATTTGGAAGTTTAGTTTTCAGGAATAGAAAACTGCATCACTGACTGTAAAGCTTTCATAGAAAATAGTATAAGAATTAGAAGGCCTCAATAATACCATTTCATCCAAAAGTCTGCAGTGCCTGCTTTATCCCACTACAGATAATTTACCATGTTCTACAAGCTATTGATACTTTTTGTACCAATACACTCTTCATTATTTATCTATCACTTCCTTACTTATCACTGTCCACCAGAGAATTTAATAATTAATCAAGAAATTATTTTTAACAAGAGTAGCTGTCTATATACTAAAATCCACTGAGACATGTTTCATTTTCATTTACATCCTTTAAAACCAATGACTTTAAGAACAAATACAGTAAGTACCATGCACAAGCAGTGCAATCATAAATCATAGAATCACCAGGATGGAAGAGACCCACCAGATCATCGAGTCCAACCATTCCTATCAAACACTAAACCATGCCCCTCAGCACCTCATCCACCCATGCCTTAAACACCTCCAGGGAAGGTGAATCAACCACCTCCCTGGGCAGCCTGTTCCAGTGCCCAATGACCCTTTCCGTGAAAAACTTCCTCCTGATGTCTAGCCTAAATCTCCCCTGGCAGAGCTCGAGACCATTCCCTCTTGTTGTGTCCCCTGTCACTTGGGAGAAGAGGCCAGCTCCCTCCTCTCCACAACCTCCCTTCAGGTAGTTGCAGAGAGCAATGAGGTCTCCCCTC
>WAAB01010520.1:139380-221409 GCA_013389865.1 Piaya cayana | reverse complement strand
TAAACCCATGTTGGCTGGGCCTGATCACCTGGTTCTCTTGCAAGTGCCTCATGATAGCACTCAAGATCACCTGCTCCATGACTTTCCCTGGCACTGAGGTCAGACTGACAGGCCTGTACTTCCCCGGATCCTCCCTGCGACCCTTCTTATAGATGGGCACAACATCAGCCAGCCTCCAGCCCAGTGGAACTTCCCCAGTCTTCCAGGACTGTTGGAAGATGATGGAAAGGGGGTTGGCCAGTACATCCATCAGCTCCCTCAGTACCCTTGGGTGAATCCTGTCTGTCCCCATAGACTTGTGGGTGTCTAGTTGGGCAAGCAAGGCTCTGACCACCTCCTCTTGGACCATGGGAGCCTTGTTTTGCTCCTCTAGTTCTGGGGTTTGTACACAGAGCAATGCTGCATAAAGAATGTATACACACCCATATACATATACATTTATATTCAGCCATGTGCACACATATGCATACAATGCAAAATGACAAGGCTAGATGCATACTCAGCTGTACAATTAACTGCTGAACAGGTAAATAGCCACATTAGGATTCCTGCTTCCCTTCTTTGTCAATCCTGCTCAAGAAGGTAATAATTGTTTCATTATTGGATGTGAGGTCAATCAAATTTTAGAATTAAGACTGATAAAAAGTGCACTCCATTGTATTATTTTTTTGCTTTCTATTCAGTACTTCAGAGATACATAGTTAAAATGAGGAAGAAGGTAAATTACGATAGTTAAACTTTTAGCAGGCTACAGTATGACTAGTGTCAGGAATTGTCCTTAGTAAAGTCCTAACAGGTTCCTGCTCATTGCTCCTGGGCATAAAAATTTGTCATGACTGGTTACACCTCTGTCTTCTGGACCTAATAGCTATTCTAGGTGGGTTAGAAATCATGTTTGGTTTTTTTTTTCTCATCTTTGTTGAATATTTCAAACAATGCACAGGGAAAGAATGTGAATAAGGCATGGTTTCAGTCAAGGTCCTTGGAAGGGGGTGTTTCACTGGGTAGAAGTCTATTGGAGCCACCTGAAGGATCAGCAGATTAGTCTCAGCTGGGAGTTAATCAGCAATCCTGCAGGCTATACAAGGCTTGTCCCTCTTATGCCAGGATTAATATCCATGTTTCCATAGTACGTGCTTTACCTCATGTCATCTTTTCTCCTCCATTCATTACAGGAATTTGGACTGCTGTCTCTAGACACCCAGCAAGTGCTTTAACAAGCTTGTGATATTGTCAGCTTCTGTTTGATGCTGTGAATGTTCAGATCTACAAATAAAGACTCCCCTAGGACAAATGGTTAAAGACCATATTCAGAATATCTGTATTGTGTCAATGGGTCATGAAGGATAGGGACAACTAAAGAGAAATGCCTTGGTCTGACTCAAGACAACTAAGTATTTAAAACTATCCCAAACATCCAGGTAAAGTACTTGTTAGGCTACTGCTTTTTTTTTTTTTTTTNTTTTTTTTTTTTTTTTTGCTAAGATAAAAATATAGTAAAGACCTGTTAATAGTTTTTAATTTTTTTATAAATAACCAAATAGGGTACAAGAATTACTCTTAGTTGCCCGGCTGGATACAGTGGAGGGAGGCAAATTACATTGATACTTAAAAAAAAAAATTATTTATCAAATAATTTTTCGATAGAGTTAGACATTCCTTAATTTAAAAATCAGGAAATTAAAGTGATTCAGATAATTTTAAAGCAATAATAAAAGAAGTGCACAGTTTAGAGGCTTTCAGTTAGTATTTCATGATGACTACTTTCAGTATTTTTTTTTTAGAAGGAAGTTACATAAAGTACTACCTAGCAATAAACAATTAGCAAACTTAAAGAAACAGAATGTTCTTTACATATCATGTGACTACTTAACCTGATTTCCCATTTGAGAAGCAGATGGACCAGTGGTTTCGTCCTGCTGTTACACATACTACGTATTTCATAATTATTCTGCTACAGTCTTTTGGCCTTTTTTTAAAGAGCCATTTTAAACTTTTCATAGAATGTTTTCTAAACGAAGGTCAGATCTGAAAGGCTACTAATGGATTAGCCTTTGATCTTTTTTCTGTGACTTACAGGCATTCAAGCCTGCTACAAGATTTTGTAAAACGACAAATGCAAGAATGACTGAACAAGAAACACCTATTACTTTGAAACAGGACACCACAGGAGATGAACCGGTTTTAAAGTAAAAATTACAAAATATATAATTTATGGAACTTTAAGAAAAGCAGATGTTAAGTACCACTGCTATGCATATGGATATATTTTTAAATGTATTAAGATATGCTGAATTGTGAGATAATGAGAGCATATTACATGAGTCATCAGAGCACATACATTCCAAGAGAGGCATAATTAGACATTTCTGATGACTCGCTAAACACTACAAATACCACTTCACTGTCACTCGGGGGTCATGCTATGAAGGAACAAATTAATCCTTTGGAGAGGGGCAGTTTGACTACAAAGCTTCTCCATCAGGAAGCATCACTGTCCAAACAGCTCCCTCCCTTTTTAATCCTAGTTGAAGACCCTTTCAACTTGGCAAACTAAATGACCCTCACTCAGCAGCAGCAAAACATTGGCACCTTTGACAAAGCTAATATTTCTGTACCTTGACTGATGAATTTCTAATTTTCCAAACTCATAGCATTCATAATAACAGAGGATCAAAGAACATTAACACGTTCAATATAGTATTAATATTTTTAACTGGCTAATCTTACCATATGGGAAATAGTATATCCCTGTTTTGCAGATGAAATATGGGTTTAAAATATAATTAGATAGGTTAGTCTGAGACAGAAAAATGGCTGAACGCCTGGAGCTCTTGACTCTAGGGCAGCATTCAGCTTATACTGTCCCCATCATATAAAAAGAAAACCAACTGTGAGAAAGCAGTGTACATAAAACATGTACTCGACTCTCATATTGCTGAAAGGATACAAACAAAATGATTTATCATGTTGTAAGAAAGCACTGGCTCACGTTTTCCTTACACAGTGTTCACTTACATGTTTGATGACTTTCTACTGGTACAGCTTCAATGAGACTATGGAAGTTACATTGGGGTGAACTTGACCCAAATTATGTCAGGAGTTGTTGTGTCACTAATAATGGAAAAGGTCTTCCATTCATTCGGTCACTATTGAGTAGTTTTCAAAAAAATGCTTGCAAACAATTGTTGTCAGCTTTCAAATGTAATTTTATAATACTCTTGTGGCCTTCAAACATGCTACATTTTCATCCTTATCACCACATTAAATCACATTGCCAATAATGTCTTTGGGATGGATTTGAATTCTTCAGGCTTGAATTTAATTACATTATGTAAACTAGAGTGTGTCTTCGGTGTGCTTTGAGGGAATAGCTTATCTTGGCAATTGTTAAATTCTGTTTTGTTTAAAATATTTGCATTTTTATAACTTCATTCTGCGGTATACAGCATTTATTGATCTTTCTCATGAATCCATTTCCAATATAGTGCATTGTAGTTATTTTCTGTAACCCTCAACTGGAGCATATTCTTACACACCATTTAAGGAAAAAATAAATTAACACAGCTCTGAGAGCATTAATATTTTGTTTCATAGGAATTATAAGACAGGAAAATGCATCCGTATGCAATTTTTTCCTCTGGACACAGCACTTTAGTGTACACCCTGGAATATAGCAATATTACCTTAGTTAATGTTTTCCACAGCAGAAATACAGTTTTCCTTTATATTATGAGTCATTTACAACCAAATTTGTCTCCTTTAGTATATGTTTTACCCTTTGAGGTTTTTTGTTTGTTTTGTATGATTTTTTAAGTATTTTCTGTAGCTCTCTCTGTCCCTCATCTCATGAGTCTCCCTCTCCCATCTTTCTCCCCCCTCTCTCACACAGCAGTGATAACTGCATTTTCAGACACAATCAAAGGATATTTTTTCTTTCGTATTTATTAGATGGAACACATCTAAATGTGGAAGCATTTTACAGTCAATCAAGCCAAGTTTGCCTTCAACATGCACTTGAATGAAACACTCAAAATGCACAAAAAGTTTACTGTCATTTGGAGGACCACAAGCAAATATTACATAGATTTTCACCATCCACCTAATGAAAAAAATACCTACATCTAACAAAAGCATGCAGATTTTCACATCCTTTCTAATTCTTAAACTCTAGAAAATCGGACCCATATGTGAAAAATCACAGCTCAGTGTTAGCAAATGAGTAAGACTGTTTCCAGCATGCAGTATCCATGACCAACAATTCTGTAAATGTCGAGCAAGTCTAAGCAAAAACACTGCCATGAAAAGTCTTCCTTAATAACACCACTACATATCAAGGTCTGGCTCAGACTTGTTATTGCAAGTAAGAGCATCCTGCTAACACCAGATACTTTTCAAATGATAATAAACCTAATCTTCAACACCCACACTAAATCCTGCTATCGGATTCACCAGTAAGGTGGATCTCAGATACTGACAACAGAAATGAAGGATCATTGCAGTCACAGTGAGGAAATTTTGGTCAGCTGGGTGTTTCCATGCAGTAAATAGTGTCCAGCAGCACACCACACCTGCTGTGGCACAAAAGTGTCCAAAACCAGATACGGGTTTGGCAAAAAAAAAGGCACTTTTAATGCAATTTTGGATTCTACTGAATTTCTAAAAATTCAAATATAGTCCAAACAGTTTTAGAAGGTTTCTCAGATGTGTAGTATACAAATGAGCAAACACAATGTATGTTTATTAACAGATTTCATTGCAAACATTGACTTCCAAGTATTCTATATGCTTTTGGGATTTGAGTTCTTTCATGAAGTGTTTGATAATTTAAAAGATAATCCTGCTTCCACAGCTTTCAACTTATTTAAAGGAAAGCTGAATCTCCCACCATTGTCTTCACTCCCCACAGAATTAAAAATGTAAAAAAAAAGTCACGCAAAACAGTTAAAAAAAAATTTACATTTCATATTTATAAATTATACTAAATTCTGGGTTATGGTATATTTGTTGCTGTATTAGGTCATTTTAGAAAAGATATCCAGTAGAGTAAGCAACTGGAATCGCTATTATCTGAAAGGCAGAATTTTATGTCTTACTGTAAAGAAATATGCCACAGGCTTGCTTTTGGGTAACTGTGTCTAAAAGTGCTCCCAACAAAAAGCACAGGTTTTTAGACCACATAATATCCAAGTTCACATGAAAGCATGAAGGATTCTAGCTCCCACTTTCTTCAGGAACTCGACCACTTAATTTTTGTTAACAGCCACAAAAAATGTCCAGATGGGTTATACCAGCTGAGCAACTCTGCACTTAGATAGTTGTAATCTAAATAATCACAAAATTCTTTGGCAGTGTTGGCCTCAGTTCTTCCTTGTAATCTGTACAAAGAGGGAGCTAATGGCAAACATAAAATGATATGTAACATCTAAGTTACGTGTTTCTTGTTTCTGTTGAATACCTCACATATTTGGAAACTAGTCATGGCACTAGAGTTACAGATTTTCAGCCACAACTAGAGTCTCTGTATCTAAGTGTTGTTTATATAAGCTCAGCAAAATATTCTTTATAGTTTTGTATCAGAAATAAAACTCTGTGAAGAACATCTGCTGCCTCAGCTGAACCATCTCATGTCAGGTGCTACAACTCACCACCACAGTGGCAACTCAGGCTGACACATGAACTGCCTTAGTTTCAATGAGGATATGGAAAAATAAACTTCTGACAAACTATGGACTTAAAGGAAATACTAATTTAAAAAAAAATAAAAGTTGACAGGCATGGAACAAACAGGTCATACAGTAATACCTATTGATTTATTCAATATTACCTGTAAAACTATGGTCTGCAGAAGGGATAGACACAGTTGTTAAGAGTGCATGTAGCTTTCTTTCATAGAAATGTAATAATTTTATTTTCCTGAAGAGAGTACACCAGAACACCAATGGCCAACCTCAGGTGTTCACACTGTCTGCATCCAAGTGAGCCCCTTAGACTCCCTCACTGCTAACAGAAACAATTCGTACTTATACAACTTCCTCAATTTAGCCTATGCTGGACTCTACAAGAGATAGGAGGAATCTTTCCTTGAAAGTGTCCATTTTGATTTTGTTTCTCCTGTATTAGAGAAAGAATAAACAATTGGGTCAGGTGTGCTTATAAAATGCAGAAGTCTAAAATTAGTAATAATTTCTTCCAGCCCTCCTGTGAATACTAGACAAGTGTATTAAAAAAAAAAAATCAGACTTCAAGCCAATCTTATGAAAACAGGCCCTCCACTTAAGCTTACTCAAATGCACAAATTGCCCTAACTGCTAGCAGGTTTTTTTTAATACCCTTTCTAACTGTCTCTGTGGAAAAATACTTTTGCCACCTTCTATGAAAAGGGGAACCAAAAATGTGAAGATTATCCATCTTCTATGTCACTTGATCTATACATTCTCTAAAAACCAGGAGTTCATCATACATTTTAATTATGCTGCCATTAGTGACGAGAAAAAAGTCAGGCCTGCTGTCCTTTTAAACTTCCTGGAGAACAGCTGAAGCCACACCATTGATCTCTGCCTCTGTATCACAAGTGCTCTGCAAGAGCAGGGCATAAAAATAATGTAAAGTTTGTAACAAAGAACAGAATGGAACATAAACTACAGTGAAATAGTCCTCAGAAGCAATTGCTCAAAGAAGCTATAGGCTCAGGGAAGAGTGACTGCAATGCTGCCTTGCAGAAACAGACCTGGGGACACTGGTTGACAGTCAGCTGAATATGAGCCTACAATGAGTCCAGGTAGCCAAGAAGGCCAATAGCATCCTGGCTCATATCAGAAATACAGCAGGACTAGGAAAGTGACCACGATCCTCAAACGCTGCATTCTGTTTGGGGCTTCTTACTACAAAAAACACATTGATACTCTGGAGTGTGTGCAAAGAAGAGCAACAAAGCTGGTGAAGGTCTAGAACACAAGTCTTACGAGGAGCAGCTGAGGGAACGGGGGTTTGTTTCACCTGGAGAAGAGGAGGCCGAGGGAAAACCTTATTGATGTTTACAACTACATGAAAGGAAGTTGTAGCAAGGTGGCTACTGGTCTTTTTTCCCAATAACAAGTGATAGGACAAGAGGAAATGGCCTTAAATTGCACCAGGGGATGTTCAGATCAGATATTAGGAAAAAATTCTTCTCCAAAAGCGTTTTCAAACATTGGAATACATTTCCCAGGGAAGAAGTAGAGGCATCATCCCTGGAAGTATCAAAAAGACATGCAGACATGGTGCTTAGGGACATGGTTTAGTGGTGGACTTGGCAGTGTTGGGCTCATGGTTGGACTGGATGATCTTATAGGTCTTTTCTGAATTAAATGATTCAATGATTCTATTTTATAATTCAAAGTCTGGAAGGCTCACACAGTAGCTTTTATTCCAAAACCAAAATTGTCTAACTCGAGCTTGATACAGTAGTCCACATGTTAAGTAACTACAAAATTGTTGTTAGCATCAGTAAGTCACTTGTGCAAATGGTATGGAAAAGCTTACAGTGATAAGCTGTGCAATATGGATCTAAATGTAGCATACTTGAAAGTGAACAGTGAAATCAACAATTACAAGACATGTCTGCTTAGATGTGGCCACAGAGTAGGATTAATGCCCATATCTGTCCTCTTCTGTGCAAAACATGAGGAGCTAACAGAGCAATATACAGACCTCCCTAGCAATAGGATCAGACAAAGAGGAAGAAGAAGAAAAAATATAAAAAAGAGAAAAACACACACAGAAAATACTTTTAATACTGTTTTGGAAGAAGCAGAGAAGACAGCAATTTATTAAATACGAGCACATATAAGAGACCCTCCAGACACCAGATTTATAATAATTACGACCTCACTGGCACATTCCTGCCTTTTAAACTTTGAAGAAAATGATGTGTAAGAAGGTCATGCACAAGAAAACATTTGTCATCCTAAAGGTTCCCCTCTAGTTCTATGATAAAATAATTTCTCTTATGATACATTGCAAAGCAATGGACTTCAGTTCTCAAATTATGCTGTTAATATGAATCATCTTGGATAAGTGCACTCTCATTTTCTCCCTTTTCAGGTCAGTAATCATTGTTCCTTCAACTATTTAATTTATGTGAATTTTTGGTTTGTATTTACATGACAAATAAAAAGCCAAACACCAGACCAAATGCCTGTGGCCAAGCAAGTGGAATACCTTAGAGGAAAACTGAACAGCCTCTGTCTGTTATGTTTGCCTCCTTTCGCAAGCCATTTGAGCACTTTGGTAGGATTTAGTGAGGACTACACTGGGCATTTCCTGCTATTCATTTGATTTCTCTGGCCTTCATTCTTTTGCCTGAGGGAAGGTGTCTCCTAGGGTAAAATGTCTCACAAAATATTTCTGTATGTTCAGTTTACCATGCATAAATTACACTCAGGTAGACAAATACCACACATGCTCTAGGAGGCCAATTTAACTTTTCCTGGTTTTACTACCCGTTCCCAGTGTAACAGTAATGTTGATGTTACATCTCATTTCACTGCACTGGATGCAGTCCCTGAAAGAATATCCATTTTAAATTGGCAGAAACTAAATGATTAATACAGTATTGATTGCAAAATATTTTGTGAGTAGAGAGTTGCCAAGCCATTGGTTGCCATACCTTATCAGCAGTCAGCTCTCTGACAGATTCATTTGATGCCTTATACACATAAACTACCTCATTCATTCTTAAACAAGATTTAATATATATTCTTCAGACAGAACAAGTTACTGAGGATAAAATATGTGGCCATCAAAGAAAAGAATTTTTCCCTATGCTGGAATTTTTCATGTAAGTATGTAATCACTTGTATTCTGCCTACATGACTGCACATCAAGAGTTCATTAGCTTTATATGTAATGCTCTTACTTCTATTCATAAAATAATGCAAGAATTCAATACAGACACAGTTACTGTGTACGTTTATGTTGTCTGTAACCTATCTTGAATTTAAAAATCACCTTTGCATTCCCATGTGATCTTGCTGAGTCAGGCTATGCAAACCCTTTTAGAGCAGCTTTAGGAATGTGCCTTAACAATGTAGTAACAATTAAAGAATGTGATCCAAAGTGGCTGCTGTATTGTGAACCATGCTAATTTCTGTCAGCTTCTCTGTTGTTGTTTAAAATCAGTGGTTGCATATAAGCATGCTCTTTCTTGGAAATTAACAGAAAAAAAAAAAAGAAAACAGAAAAAGAAAAAATAATAAGGAGGATTACATCAAACACTTTAACTTCCAACCTAGGGCCACCAAAAAAGCCCCAGTGAGCTTTAAAGCCTTAACCTAGGAAGTATCATCTTTTACCCTGCTGAAAGTTAGATCTGGGGACATGGATTTGAAGGATATTTTCAAGGCTATTTTTGCTATCTAAGAAGCTAAAGCCCTTCCTGAAATAATTTGATTGATGTGGATAGACTGAAAATATAGATTGCAGAATACATGTTTGCCCCTAGCAGACGTTATAGACCTTGCTATGGATTTATCAGTATTACCAGCATGATTTAGCTGACAATCTATAATTTTTGTACAGGTGCTTATCAGTCTGGCATAAGAACATTATCACTTAGCACGGTTTGGGTATTAACAGCTAGTAGCTATTTAGAATATATTTTTCTAGTACAAGGTTGGGAATTTTTTTTATTATTTTAAGTAAAGACAAAACGTGTCACTTGTAGCACAAATGCCTCAGCTATAAAGTTGCCACTAAGTTCCCTTGAATCAATTTTCTACAGCATGACCGTTATTTTCAACACAGTTTTTCCAGTTTCTGCTTCTTATCTGATACACTCACAGTGTTTAATATAAAGTTTCAGGTAAAAGATATGAAGAGGTAAAACAAAGTTTTGTTAGTGTATAATTCAGCTAAGTTTAAGCACTTCCTTCTAGACTCATTAATAATCAATGCTGATGATGCTGTATTGAAATTTATCTTTGCTACCTGATATAAATTTCTATACAGCGTGTCATGAGTTTCTGTGGAGAATAGAGAGATATTAATTTCAAATTATGAGAAATTCTCAAAGTGCAAGGCATCATGTAGCCACATAACTTGTACTAGTGATACCTGTTGATGAAACTCAGATAAATTTTTACAAATGAAGGTAAGCGTCCACATTTTTTATAAATAAAGGTAAGAGCTTCCTTATTTCAGTTTTTCATAACTGCAGCTCCACTAGTTTCCATCACTAACAGCTCTAGACTTTATATTCATATATATACATATCCATTCACAGAGGTGAGCAAAGGAAGACTGTCTCCAGCATGTGGGTAACACATTTTGATGTGACCACTTTTCATATTCATTAAATTACTTGACTAATCTTCCATTGCTGCTGCATTATCTTATGGATTCTCAAATACTGTGTTCAGTNGGCACTGGAACAGGCTGCCCAGGGAGGTAGTTTATTCACCTTCCCTGGAAGTGTTTAAGGCACGGGTGGATGAGGTCCTGAGGGACATGGTTTAGTGTTTGATAGGAATGGTTAGACTCAATGATTCTGGAGGTCTTTTCTGACCTAGTGATTCTGTGAATCAAACATCTCATTTCAAAAACCAGAGAGTTTGCCCATTGGACACATTTTAATTGCTTTAATGTGAAAGTGTGCACTTCAATTGGTGTCTTAAAATAATATGTCCACTTTCAGTAGTATATAATCTCAGAATCAAGCTAATCTGGTACACTAGCGGGGGGTAAAACATACTTTAAAATGCCTCCTAATGTTCTAGAACAGTACTGCACTAGCTACAACAGAATAATAAGGCTGCTTATATCCTTGGTGCTTGATAATTCATAAAACTATGTTACATCTAAGTAATTTTGGGGGCATTAAAAGCTTTTCAGTGTCTGCAGAATAAACGTATGCTAATGAACTAAACAATTTTTTGTATATATATAAATGAACATTATCTTTCAAACCAGAACCAAATTCCCTAGCTAAATCTCTGAATGTAATTCCCTGAGCTTCTGTGAAGTACCCCTTTATGTATGATTATTATTTTAGTAGCTCTGCTAAAGAAGTAAATCTCTTACATTCATTAAAAACTAATAGTTGCCTTTTAAACACATTAGTGCAAATATATATTATCCCTATCACAAGGAATCAGGCTATGCTTTGCTGACTTTCATTATCAGAAAACAGTCTAATTTGTCTTTTTTTCCCAGATGAAGTTTTGTTTACTCAGTTATAGTTAAAAAAATTAAAGCTAAAAGCAACTGCAAAATGTAAATTAAATCCATGTACTATTACCCATGAATCTACAAGAAGCAAAGCTTTTATACAAGTTTTCTATTTATTACTTTCAAAAAAAAAAAAAGGTCATTATTCTCAGGAAATAGAGGTCATCACCCAAATGTTCATTATTCAACTAATAAATATTACAGTCTTCAATATTTGGACAAATTTCTTTCTTGACTTCTACTTTTCCAAGTTACCCGGCATTCAGGAAAAGGTCCAAAGCAGCAAAATACCTCAATGCTTCACAAACGTTAGGAATGGTTTTAATACAGCTCTGTAAAACAGGAGAGTAAAGTACCTTCAGATCTCCATCCATCCTCCACTACAGCAAATACTTGACATATGAACAGAGAGAAATATGTAACGCAAGTTAATCGGTAAAGGAGTCTATCCATATGAAGGAGTCCGCTTGAACAATAATATTCATTTGAATATTTTGATCCTCAGACACTAGGTATACTAAGTCAATGTCATGATTGCCTGAGCTGCACTTGAAACTGCTGTATTTCAGACATTCAGGACAAGTTTTCTTTAGATAGTACCATTTACAAAACCTGAAAGTTAATAATTTTCTCACATACCGAGAGAATTTTTTTTTTTAAGAAAACCACTAAGTTCTGCAGTGTTACTCATATTTGTACTATGTGAACAGACCTACTCTGCATTAATCCTTACAACTAGAAGACACGAGGAAAGGTGATTACTGGCATTAGAAACTGCCTCCTATGTTACGATGATCAGTGTTTCATATAGATGTATATAAGTATAATGATAGGAAACCCTGCAACTAACAGAAGTTATGTACTTAAAACTTATAATTAATGCAAAGTTTGGTGCCTGAATTATTCATATCCTGCATGATTTCAGTGAAAAGGTATAAACATGGTAGGGACTGTAAAGTTAAAGAGAATAGTTGTCCAGTCAATACACTTATTGATTTCAGAAGACTGACTGCAGTCTTGTAAATCCGGCAAGGGGGAAGCCACTGAAGCCATAGAAATGGGCTAATGAGGCATGGTAATAATCTGAGAGAAATCAGGGAAAGGGAAAAGCTGTGCATCCTCTGATCAGCAGCAGCCTTAGACAGGTTACAAGTGCATAAAGCTGCGGGCAATTGATAAATCGATAGAAAATTCTCACTTCGATTAATGCTTGGAGCAGCCTCAGACAAGCCAAGCACCTCCCTTCCACACTTGTTTCAGGCTCCTACTGTGAGATCCTGCAAAGGGGTGGCTACCAACTGAATTGCCCCATTGGCCTAAGGCCCAGATTTACCTCAACAACCCTAATTAATATGAAGTAAATTATTTCACACTCACTCTTTTACTTCCTTGTGTTACAACTGTTGTACAAATCTGGCAATCGAGACTGTAAATTTTTGCTTTGCCTGAATCCACAATATATGCTCTTGAACTCAGAAAACTGAATTAGTGTGAAAAAAATAATATTGTGCAGCTGACACATACAAGACATTAACTGGAACCATTGTTTCCCAAGAAGGAAAATGCTTTGGACAGACAAACCCATGAGAGCCTGCTAACAAGTCTGAGAGTGTCAAGAACTGCAATATGTTTCCCCTCATGCTGCAAAAATTAGTTTGAGGATGAATTTATCAAGTCCTGAGGAAAATCTCCCCTACCAGGTATACCCCCATCCCTTTGATATCTTGATAATTAGATAAACCAGACATGCCACATAAAAAACTTCCAATAAGAGGATCTGTAATACAGTTGCTTTACTTTTGTCGCTCAGGAGGGAAAAGATATGGGATTTGCGACAGTTCCTTCCCAAATACAAACATATTGTATTTCTCGTCCCACCTAACCTCTTCATATATCCCCTGCTGCTCTTCCCTAAACTGTATGTTAGAGATAACACACTGGACATGCTGTGCTTTGACTTTACCTCTAGCTTTGATGAGTGCTGAAAAAAACTACAATGATTGAAGGCATGATGAAAGAGACTTGACTTCCCTTCTCATTTTCAGGTTTGCAGCTAGCCACTTCATAGAGAAGAAATTGCTACTCATATACAGCAGCACTGAGAACCTCAGGTGCAACTGACTTCCAACAGGTCAAAAGGGTTTTTTATGTTTTTTAATATTCCCATCTTCATGAAAAGCCAAAGAACATTTAAATCTTCCTATTATTTATTAATTTCAGATCTGATGAGTTGATTTGTATGAAGAAGTTTTTGTGTTAGATGTATTGTATCAACTAACATGACAACCACCTGCTCTGAGCTTAATTTAAGTTAATTTTAGGAACGCAGAGTATTAAATGTGCATTTCCAGTGTCAGCTGGAGACAGCATTTCCATAGGATACTCAAAGTAAAAGAAGGCAAAGGGAGAAAGGCAAAGGGGTCAACAGGCAGATTTAATAACAAATCTTACATAAATTACTCCCTATACTAGCCGGTTGGGAGGAAAATTGGGTTTTTTATTTAGGCTATAAAATAGTTACTGCATGTCGTCTGGGATTCTGACAGTTAATTGGATCCTAATATTGTTTATGGTTTTCCTTCAATTTGATTCTTTCTCTTTCGTTGTCACCTGCCTTTAGATGTTTAGTGGCATTTTTTATGTGCTAAAAATAAAAACAAAGGTCTGGTTATAACACACTAAATACAGGCAAACTCTAACTCGCTTTTCTCTACCAAACCACCAGCTATTAGAAGCAGCAGTTATCATCTGTACAAACGAACCACTAAAACTTCAAGGACATTTTAAGGTGCTGTGGAAGTCATTTTAAAAAGAAGAAAAAATACTTTAGTACTCTCAAATTTATACTGTGTCCCTGAGCCTATTTTAAAAGGGAACAACAGAACAGTACCCATCAATATAAATGAGAATAGGACAGGACTCCAGGGAAGGTTCTAAATTCTGTGTTGGTTTTGATTTTCTTTTTTTTAATATTGAATCAATGTGAAGTCTTCTATTTCAGCAGTAAAATCTATATAATATGTTTTCAAATAGTATAAAAATCATATGCATATATACTGAAGATAAGAAACAAAACAAAAAGTTACTGGAATAGACTTATATCTCAAAATGCAACTAACTTATATCTCAAATGCAAATAAAAACTCCACGACTAACAGTGACTCAGACCAGTAGCTTCTTTTCCCACCTGCATTTTTTAACAACATTGTGTTTGGACTCTAAAACTTGATTTTAAAAAGTCATGAAAAGCTTCCAGGACTTGAATTACGCTAAAACCTGTATTTGAAACAAAGGGTCTTCATTATTCCAATTCCAAGTTCCAGGTAAAATAACATTTGAAATGTAAGTAGTATAAATATCAAATAATTATTTAGATTGAATAGTCAAGGAAACCTTGCCAGTAATCTAAGGTCATCTCTCTCATAACATTGAAGTCTTTCAGTACAAAGCCTGTCATAATAATTTCTTTCATTGGCACAACAGTACTTAAAACAAACGAGCATCCATAAACAGAAAATAGTCCCTAAATTATAATACCCCTCAGATATGCATCCTCATCTATTCTTAGGTTTTACTCTTATGACAGCATTTAATCCCAAATTTATAATAATATTGTGCTCCAAAATAATTTGCTCCTAAATTACCATGCTATTGTTCTCTCCTACACCTTCCCCTCCATATTTGTGATCAGCTACAAATTTAATTTCACTGTATTTATTTATTTTAAAAAACCTCAATTCAGTGATAAAGAAATACTTTGAAATAGCTGTCTTTATCTTGTTTATGTGTTAATTTTTATTTTAAATAAGTAATACCAATAAAGAAGTATTCTGTTGTACTTTATGAAGAAACATTTATCGCATAGACTCTCATAACATCAACACAGGAAGCTAAAGACTTCTACACTCTGAAAGGCTTGTCTCTTTCCAATATGCTGCTTTGGAAGAAGTCACCTTATTTTTAGAGCATAATGATTTGTTTAATTTGCTAGGATTAAGAGTTTATTTCCCAGACAGGATGAATTCTGAATGACAGAAACCATTTCAAAATTTAAAAAATATCCAAAAACCACCCAAATTTTTATAAGCATTGCAAATAGCTTTAAAAACATTTAAAAAATACTGCTCTTGAGTTAAAAATCACTGACACTTTCAAAACAAAATATTTAGCCTTTCCATTATGAAACAATTAGAAAGGATTTTGAAGAATTTTTAAAGACATTTCTTCTAAATTAACTTTTGCCACATATAATTATTTTCTGGTTTATTGCATATCATTTTCTGTTCAAAAAATTTACTCGTTCAAACTAACATTAAGAATTTCCCTAAAAGAGACAGTGTGCTCCAGTTTTCTTGTAGGTTCTCAGATCCACATCTTGAATGACTAGGGATTGTTGCTTTTCTTCTGAAATGGTCTCAGTGAAATATTGAGACCATTGCAAAAAATTTTACTCATGAGGAAAAGTATCCTTACATTCTATGTTTGTAAAAGCATTGAGTACTAGGAAACAGTAGTAGAAATTGAGACTGTAGGAATTCTAGGGAACCTCTCATGGAAGTATTTCACATTTCCTGCTCTAGGGTAGCAGGCTTGTTGACAGTTGTCCAACTAATGCAGAGCTTGAATGACAGTCTCTACGTAGGATTTCCAAAATCGGGGACCACCTCTAGACTTTGCCCTTACTATCAGGAGACCTCAGTGCAGGAGGCAGAGAGAAACTGCCTGAAGACTTGTCTCTGTAGTTCTCAGCATTCTGAGAGAGCTCCTTAGGGAAAGCAATACTAAGTTTAAATCCCACTAAAATAAACTTGCAGTATCTTCAAGGCATTTGAAATCTGGATCTCAACTGGTCTGCTGGAGTCTCTCCTTAAGTAAGATCTGGAATAACCTGTATTAGAAGTTCAAGACCATTTTATCCAGAATTGAGAATAATGTGTTATAAATTATGAATATTAGCTGTCAATTATTTTCTTATGAGCCTTTTAGATTGCCTAAACAACTGAGGATGGCATAACCGTTGTTACAAGCTCACTGTATAAATGGCAATAGTGAGAAATGAAAGTCAAAGCACAGACAGCAATGCAACCATTTGTTTAGAAGATTCAATTAACACTTCCATACAATACTTGATTCACTACCATTTCTGTCACTGTTTCCTGTTGCTGCAGTTCAAAATTTATGGGAAGGAGCTTTCGTTTTTCATTAAATGGATCCAAACTGGTAGATTTCCTGTCACTTAAGAAGCATGCAGTCAAAGGCAATGTTTAAGCAACAGACACTTTCAAATAAATAATGCAAAGCACTCAAAGCTACCAGTGTAGTTGGCAGAGACAACATACTGTTTATATACCCTGTCTAGCTTGACTCGGAGAACATATTAGACTTCATATGCAGTACAGACAAATAAAGCAAACAAGGAATTACATTCATACTTCATGAAAGTTATTCTTATGGAAATATTTTGTAATATTTATCGCTTTGGTAGTTACATTCTCTACCTCATTAAACAGTGAAGGCAAAATAAAGCTAACATTGAATTAGTTAAGCTTGTGGCAATAATTAGTTAAGCTGCTATCACTGCTTCTCTCTAGACTGCTCTCTCAGCCAAATCACAATATCAGTCTAAACTGAACCAAAACATGGTATAAACACCACTTTAATAATAAAACTGTCTTTGTAAATTTCCCATATTAGATTGCCAATACAGCTCAGCCACTTTTGAGAAAACACAGCAGGACCTGTTTGGTTAGTACATCATGTACTATCCTAACCAAGAGGCAGATTGTACAAACAATGAGGAAATTCCAAAATCTTATCATCTTCTTGCCTGTCAATAGTGTAAGTAAGCTCCTTTTAACACTCACTCATGCCTTTGATCTTAAAAGCTTTTGTTCATAACACTAAGACAAACATATCTGCAAATACAGAGGGATGAAATAACGCAAGTCATATCACACAGGTTGGAGACCCATATCGCTGGAGACACATGGAATATTTTTGAGTACTATTGCATTATTAATAATTTTAAAGTAATGAGTTAAAAAACCCAAACAAACCAGTTTCTAACCACAAAGGTTTTTGCCTGTGGTCAGTTCAAGTTTATGCCGTATTAATTTTTATTCCATTAGATTCAATATATTTTGCAATTTTTTCATCTTTGTGACTGAAATGTGAAAGAAAAAAATAAAACCAGAAGTAAGCATTGACTAGTAACCATTAAGCAACAATATAAGTAGCATGTGAATCCTTCAAGATCAACCACATATTTGCAGAAAAAGATGACTGCACAGGAGGCAAAATCTCCAATTTTCTTGAGACAACACATACATTTGGTTGATTCAACAAAAGTTATGCATACAGGATAGCAGACTTAAATTTAGATTTCTTGCTCTGTAATTCACAAATTTAAAGGAATAACAATTTATTTGCCTAAAGCCAAGTTTTCTTCCCACATTTCTAACCCTTGTGCGGTTCAAAACTGTCCCCCTGGATGTTGCAGATTCGAATTCCCCTGCCATTTAATACATTAGGAAAGAACATACCTGTGTGGGAAAGGAAGCAGAAAGAGTGTAAGTGCATTTCCCACAACTATAGCTTTCCCAATGCCTAACTGTGAGTGTGATACAGGGATAACACTGGACTATTAGAATAGCCACTTCATAGTACTGTAATCACAGCACAGGACACGACTTTGAGGAGGGTGATTGTAGTCCTGTTAATATTAAGTGAGGAGACTGAGAATTAACACAAACTCTGTGTTACAGTTTTCCTGAAGGCAGAAAAGTTGCCTTTTCACTTTGATGACATCCATATCATAGCTGAACAGGGTAATTATTTCTCTGGAAGCACATCTGGGATGGGAAAAAAAATCCACTAAGTCTAATCTGATCAAATCTATTTCCTGTGAAGCTTTGGATTGCTTCTGGCCTGAGTAGCTGTCTATTCTCGGTAACCCTTAGTCACCACAACGGTGAGATAGATCAGGTCAAAGTCATGTCGCCATAGAGGGAAGCCTCAACAGAAACTACCACATTTCTGCACAAAAATCCTTTACCTTCAGTATCTTAATTTGTATAAGGACCAAAACTCATTTAGATTTCAACTGATATGAAAATTTGGAGTTTCAACCGCTTAAATCCTATTGATGGTAAGATGACAGATTCCAGTGAGAAATGGTATAAACACACAACCAAATTTATTATAAAGTAGACTACACCCAACATCAGCTACTTTTTGATGGCTGGTGCCCACAATTCTCATTTTTGCCTGCATCAGCAGCAAGAGAATTCCCCTTTCTTACTGGGGTTTAAGCTGTCCCCTGCTTACACCAGAGTGAAACTGCACATGGGATATAATCCTCCTGTTCCTGAAAACACATTCATATTTGCCCCACAATAACTTCAATGTGTCATTTGGTTTAGCACAAGATTGAATGTTTTCCTTGGTTGAGGAAAAAAAAAAGAAAAACAACTACATAATAAATGTGTGTTATCCATGCTTGCAGGTCCTGAAGGACCAAACAAAACTGTGATCAACCCAGTCAGGTCTCACAGTTGACCCTGCTTTCAGCCAGAGATTGGAATACAGACCTCCTGAAGTCCCTTCCAACATGAATTATCCTTAAAAATGAATCAATATAATGGATTTTTTTCAATCAAATATCATCATCTTCTATATTATTTATCTTGAAATCAGAAAATAATTAAAAATGAATATGGCAGATGTTCTTGGAAATGAAATGAATGATATTTTATATTAAACAGAATCATTAAAGCAAGCCACAACTGCTCTTCCTACTCTTTATTCTCGTCATGTCTTGGTTTAAATTATTGTAATTGCCTATGGTAGAAAATTTGTCCTAGTATGTGCATGCAAGTCAAATCTCAGTCACTCTTCTGTACAGCAGATGAATATTCATTATGAATGTGTTTATGAAGCAGCTATTCACAAACATTTGTTTCCCAAGGTGAGTTTCAGCCCCACCCCCCCCACCTACTAAAGTTGAGAAATATCTCCAAATCAAGACTTGTTTTTATTGCACTGCTTGTTAAAGCAGTGGTTGGACTCGCCTTCACAGAGAAGCTATTGCAAAACACTGTTATTCCTTTCAGCACACAGTAACTCTTTTGAGCCAGCACTGTCCTGCATGCAGGATGCCTGTCTGCAGATAAACCTTACCCACTTATGCAGCAGTACTGAGTGGGCATCCTCAGAATACACTCCTTAATTTGACAAGGCCCTTCTTCCTATCTAAGCATCAGTGTTAACTCATACACTCCCCAAGCACTCCTCTCTCTCACCGTTTTTGACTCCTCCAGGGAACCCTGCAAGTAAAACGCCATGGGTGGTGCAGCCTCCTAGGTGAGACCCAGTGTCCTGCACCCCAGCTAAGGAGCCTCTCAGTGTACCTGAGTATGCACACTTGTGCATTTGTTTGTGCTGCGGAGTCAAACAGCCAGGCCTAAACCACAGGTAAAAAGACTAAATGCTTAGGCAGTCAGATAGAGCCAACACACAGCTCCTTCCACCTCAAGCAGATGGCTGTTGATTTACTAATTCAACCTTGAAAATAACAAATCAGAAAGCTCAGCAAAGAGATCTTGGTCCACATCCTCACATGGATACATTACCTGAAAGTTTTATCAATAAAAAGTAGTATTCCACTCAAAATAATATTAATGAATAGCAGAAGTATTGGGATAGTCTCAATGGGTAAATGAACAAGTATCATCCTTTAAGGAACCATCAACTACAGAGTATTTCATCTGTAGAAATATTCTCCAGTCTTTCATCCTTCCTTGTTAGAACTGATAACTTTGCATTCCTTGACATCCATTAAATCTGTTCGGATTCTTCATGGCATTTGGTTTAATAGCTGGATAATTATATGGCAGCTGAAATGCTAAGAGGATTTCTCATCAGCTCACTCAAGAGCAAAAATTCAAGCTTTTATTAAGGGTAGCTATTCCACCTTTTGTTAAATGTAAGCCCAGAGATACAGAAAAATAAATAATGTCACATTATACATTTAATCTACAATTAAGTAATACAACAGTAGCAAGATGGGAGACAACACATTTGTGCCATAAGCATTATGTATCATCCTGTCTTATGTAAGCCATTTATACGTGTACATTATTCACAGCTATTCCTCTTAATGCCATTTTCAATTATTTCGTTTACATGATAAAATTTGACTTTCAGCTTGAACTAAGACAGAAAGGTAAATCTAGATATAAGCCATAATTAAAATGAACAAAATTTGCAGCAATGACAGTTATCAGTGAAGGTTAATGGCTCAGAAAAAAAAAATCAATCAGGTGAAAAATTAACTAGCTATTAAGAGGAAATAACTTAGCACTACTGGTAAATTCAAAGTAGCAGCTGAAGTTTTCTTTGCAACCAAAGGAAGAATAAGTAGGACATTTTCCTATACCATTCATGAAAGCTACTTCATATTGTTTTGATATCTGCTTCCTGACTCCATGTCCAGTGTAAGTCCTTCAGTTTTTCCTTGACTCAGTGACAAACTGACAGAGCCTTATGACATTATCTATCCCAACAGTAAAACTAAAAATAAAATAGGAAGGACAACTTTTGACTGACTTCACGATTTTGTATTCACCCTAAAACTTACAATAGTCTGACCTGCAGGAAGAAAAATGATTACAATAGCAGAGACCTCACAAATTGCCATTATATAGCTTACTCTCAAATCACAGAGCAAAGCATGATTTCCATACTGAGAAACCTCAATCTTTCAAGGCAAGTCTCCAGCCCCAGTATTGAATTATATCTTATCCTTCAGAGAAGAAAATGTACCTGTATTCATAAAAGCTTTCTGAAAAATATCATGCAAAGTGGGAAAAAAAAGCCATTTCTGCAAAGCCACCATTTTTTCTAAAGGACAAGCCTCATTCCATGATAGGAGAAACTTAAGTTACAGCTACTTCCTAACTAGACAGGAAGCTCATGTCAATGCAGTAATCGTGCAACCTGCAAAAAAAATTCAATACACCATATCTTTTAGGCAAGTTCACAAGGTGCTGAGGTAGGAGCCAATAAGGACTCTTCTCATTTGGTCTTCCACTGCATGCAAAATAAACTTACTTGCAGGTCAGAAGATCCAAGAACTTATACAGAAACTGTCAAGTGTTGAAAACTTAAAAATACATAAGAATTCTATTATCAACCTGGTAAGACACAAATCTATTGTAATTCTTCTTTTTTTTTTCCAATAACCATTTTATGTTGGAGAAATATATTTTCCCTTTTTTTTATAAGTATAAAAAAAAAAAAAAAAAAAAGAACACGAACTGTTGACATCATAACAGACCTAGGTTTATTCTCTGAGTGGTACCAATACTCATACTATCAGATCTTTCTACAGCATTTAGCAATAAGAATGACTGATAGCCCCGTGTTGCTTCCACTAAGTCCATCCAAATGGACAGAAAATTACTGCATAGGTCTTTTCACCCATGTGAAACCCTGAAGTTTATTATTGTCTCCACCCCTGCAGCTGTCAACTGAGAAGCAGCAAAAAGTTCAGCTCTGTCTCCCTTGTTATTCAGCCCATAGCAGAGATAGTTGATGAGACAACACAAACTGGAAAACTACCAGATTACAGATAATACCTAGCCTTATCCCTTACATAAAAAGAAATCACTCATTATCTAGCAAAATCAGAAGTTCAAGGAGCCTTGAAATAGGTTAAAAAAAAAAAAAGTGCTATTACCAGTAGAAAGAGAGGCACTTAAAGGGGATTTGTTCCTCCAGGGTATTCCCTATCTAGCAGGAATATCTCCCACAATCCATACCTTAGGGGGATTTTTATGTTTTTGTTTCTTTGAACTCATACCATCATTGGTTTGGTACATAATTATAGGTCAAACAAATTTCTGTTTCTGTCTAGGGCTGATCAGATGGGTTTGCCCCTTTTTTATAAAACTGGAATTGGCAAGCAATACTGACAGTCACTGCTTTCACATTTAATTATTGCAACTCATCTAGGAATGCAGCCACAGAGCCTGAAAATGTTCCAACTGGTACAAAAGCTTGTCTGCTTAGCAACAGAGTTACAAATGAACTAGATTGTCCCAGTGCTTCTCTTGCTGTGCTTGCTATCTGCTGAATTAAGAATCCAGACTGCTTATTTGTACAAAGACTCCCCAGAGATTATAACTGCCACAAGAGCGGGACCCATGCAATTCTTTTTCAGGAGACAAAAAAGCTACTGAAGAATTCACTACCACCTAAACACAATGCTATTTCAATTAACCTTCATTATATACTTTATTAATATACACAAAAGATGACCACCTATAAATCAGAAAAGAAATACAAAGAAAAATCTCCAAAGCATAATTATTAACTGATTCTACTACAGAAACAAAATATATTTTTATCGTGAGGTATTCACCAGTATGCAGGCAGTGACACACATCTCCAGGGTGATGAGGATATATTATCAACCACAAACAAAAAAGAATTACATCAGATCACATATAAAAGACCCTTATATTTTGTATCTCCTGATGTATCATATTGTTTTCCAGAGCCAATAACTTCTTTGCTTATATCTCATGTGGTAAGTTCACTTAATTTACATACAGCTACTTTAGACTTCTTTTCTAAATTGTGCAATACTGTAACAGGGTTTAAGAATTCTTAGTGTCAGCTACTTTCTGATTGCAGCAAGATGTGAAATTGCTGTAATCAGTTATGAAATTTTTTCATCACTTTTATCCACACCTTACTCTCCTCCTCCAAAAGCTCTCCGCAAGCCAATTAAGAGTAATTGGTTCATCAAAGCAAGATTAGGGTAGTTCTTCCCCCATGCCCCAGGTGTGTAGTTCCTGTCTCCTCTTTGCATGTGCTGGCAATCTGCTTTTAAAATCCCAAGGGGTGTGTGGGGAAAAAAAATCAAATATTGTTCAACACCACTAAGGTTAGAAGAGGGGTTTTTTGTCTTTTCACATATGCAAAGCACTACATACAAGCTATGAAACTTAATTTAATCCTCATTTGATTTGATGCCTTCCAACCACGAATATGATCCTCTTCTGCCCTATTCAGTAGGAAATACGATCACAAAGCAATAATTTGCAAGACCTGAGACTGGATCAATGAAGGCTTTTTATATTCTCCTGACAGTAAAGTCCTAACTAGCAAGGTTACTGTCAGGCAAAGGACAAGAAAGGAGTCTATGGGGGATGGTGGTATTCAAATACCACCTCAGAATCCCAATCACAGAGAAAGGAGACATTAACAGACAAGCCACCACCCACTAGCTCTTGTAACAACTGCAAAAACACATAGCTGATGCTAATCCAGATAGAATGACTGTGAAACCAAGAGGTTTATTCATCCCAACATGTGAAAAGGCACCTACATCAACTCATGGATTTCTGTAAAAGGAAGAAACCTTCTCAAGTTGGGCAGGGGAAGAAAAGCTTCCCACAGACTGCAGATTAGCATAAAAATCTCCTTCCTAAATAATTTTTGTTCATTAGTTGAACAATGCCTATCGAACTACTGAGCAGTAAATATTTACTCACAAGTCATTAAATAGTTACTGCTAGCAATGGGCTTGTCTGAAATGCTTCTTGAAAGGCATTTTTCAGAGACTTTTGAAGACATGTTTCTGAGACTTAAGTAAAATTCCAGACTGTCACATTCTTGTTTAAATTTCAGGTCAAGGAAGCTGTTCCACTTTAACTTAACATCTCTAAACAATGTCAAGAACATCAGAAAGTGCCAAACCAACCAGAGCTGCATGAAGCTGATAAGAGAGAGATATGACACTCATATAAAAATCAAGCTGGAAATCAATAGGGGAGCCTGGATGTAAACTGAAAGTCATTTTTATAGCTGAACTGTTAATATCAGTGGGAGCCTAGAAGCTTACTGCCATGTGCTTACTTGGGATAAGCTCTGAGACTTATTTCTTGCATGCCTTTACCACCTTCTGGCTTACACTCAAGAGTGGAGATAAAAACTAATTGTTTGCTTGGACATGGGACCAAGTTATCCCCTACCCCTACAGCTGCTTTGCTCTCACTGAAGGCATCAACCTTTAGAAGACACCAACCATCAATAGTTTTGGCAGCAACAAAGTGGAAATTTCTCAGGCATCAAAGGCAGTGCCGTCTCCCACCATCATCCCACAATGGCACCCTACAGATGACAACTCACTGACGTACTTCTTCTGCACAGCAGGTGCCAAGCAACAAGGAACAGCATGCAGCCAAGGCAGTTTAGGCACTATATGAGGAGTCTAGGTAGAAGAAATAGGTATCTTTAACCTATTCCTCCCCTATATCCTTGTCAACTGTTCCATTCAGGTATAGGGCACAAGTAATAATAAGATTCACCACATATTCTAGTTTCCCTTCCACTATCCAGTAATTAATCCTAGTATTTCACTATCTCTTCACAAGATATCACCTTGAAATTAGCTGCAGATTGCTAATAATTTAAAATTCTCACCTGAGGGTTTTAATGAAATAGTTGGGTACTTAAATAAGCTTTTCTGATGCTTTGGGCAGTTTAAACACTTGGCTCAAGGACATTCAGATCTCCAAAGAGCTCCCTATCAACATTGTGTTTGTATTTTCTAACAATCAAAGGTTATCTCACAGTGTAAAATAAGTAGTATCACTCTTTTTGCATCCATATAGGTGACTAGTATATTCTTCTATAGCACTAAAATTATTACACAGCTTCAAAGCCATTATTAGTACAATTATAGTTTCCAAGAGTGGCAATAATTTGGGTTTTCTCTTTGGAACTTTAGTGCATTCATGTATAAACTAAGAAAGAAATGAATGGACTCTTAGAAATGCAAGGGAAGAGCTGAATCAAATGTATTTAAGCCAGTTTGAGGTACTTACTCTATGCTTTCTTTTAACTTACTGCTTTTGATGGGTCTGAATCTTACATAGGCACTCATTAGTAAGCTTAATTAATAGAATGTTCCTTTAATTTATATGCTTTTCAGGTAAACAAGATGCAAAATCATACATATCCTTCATGTCAGGTGGGTATTCTGGAAGACAAACTGTCCGTGATAATCAATTACAATGGAATTTACAAGTCTGTAAATCAATATGTAAAGATGATATAAATAAACTAGAGAAAGAAAGATACATGTTATAGTATACTCTCCAGTTGCATTCCATTAATTTTATGTTGAGTTTGTCAGTACCCACTTAGTTTTAATTCACTTGGTTTTGCAACAGGCCTTCTCTAGAGATCAACTCAAGCATTGCTGTACAAAAGAGGAATCTTCTGACCAAAGGAGATCAGTTTGTATGGTCAATAACAAAATTCCAGAGGTGAAACAGAAGACACTATATGTGAAACCACATTCAGCAACAGGATCACAACAGAAAGCCCCAGAGAAGGCTTCTTTCAAAAGAGTATGCTGGAAAATGAAGCGAATAATACCTATATACAGTCTAAAGCAGATTATCTCACTATGCCACCCAAAGTTGCAAAAGAAACCTGTCTCGTCAGTGCCTTATGGGACACTGTTCCTTTCATTTATAGAAAATCAACTTCTGCAAACAGATTGAAGAGGGTGGTACATCAAACCTGGGATGAACTTGTCATTACATTATGTAATCATTAATCACTTAAATATTTAATGATAGATGGCACAAAACAATGCAACTTTAGCCAAGGAGTCACTGTCTGTATTGCATCCCAGTTGTGACCAAATGGTGTCTTTTCTACTCTAACAGTAAATCTGTGCAAATCATAAAGTGGAAAGTCAGTGATAAAAAGGTGACTGTGTTAAGCATGGCTATGTTATTATTTTGGGACAGAATCCCCTTCTGGCACTTGAGATTTCTGTGCATTCCAGCTTCAGGCTTAAGATGACTAGATACAAAATCATTTCCCAAAATTGTACAACTATCAAACAAAGTTAAGTATCTTTTTACATTAACATGACCTAAAGGACAGTCATGTTAGGAATTACAATAAAAATGTCAAGTTTACCAATATGATTATTGTTAGTTCAGTTACAGCAATGTTTAAAGACAAAACACAAGACTAGGTAGTGGTTAAAACTACCCAGAGAGAACAGGCTCTTCATAATATATACCGCAATCCTAAGGCTCAGGATTGCTTTAAAAATTGGCTGGATGCTTACAGCAAGTGGTTGTAATTGTTTGGAGGCAGATGACATGACACATCAAAGAAGGATGAAATACTCTATTTTCTCCTTGGGTAATGAACTGGCAGTGAAGAGAACAGATTATAGGTTACTGCTGAGATATGAACATACCGATAATACAGGAGATTTCAGCTGCTTGCCTAATACCACTTGGCAAACATGCATTAGATTCAGAAATGCATACCAGATTATTATACACACAAGACTATTTTCTTATCATATTACTTATAGAACTGGAAATTTTTTTTTAAGAGAAAAATTAAATTTCTCCAACTGCACAGATTTACATCACAAAGACATATCTGAACCTCCATCTCTTTTTTTCTTAATATATGCTACCTGGTTATTCTTAGCACTTCTTTCAGCTGATAAGGAAAACACATTAGCAAGTTGATTAATGGCTTTGCTCCCTTTCATTTTCCATTTCCCATGTATTCATACAACATATAAATGGTTGAGTTACAAAGCACCATAGAAACGCATGCAATTCAAACTAATCTCTCTACCTTATTTCTGTAATCTTTTACAATCAAAAGAAAAGAAAAATATTAAAATAAGTCTAAAAATTTATTCTGGTTAATAGTGTAAATACTTAGTTCTTTGTCAATAATCATATTACAGTATTACATTGTTTCTGTTAATTATTGTTCTCATCACTACAATAAACATGGGTAATAATTCCAAACGGAGCAGTACTTTTCTGGGCTGTCGTTGACTGCTGCCAAGTGTAAATACTTGTGTTCCATCAATACTGGGCTCACACGCTACCTCTGGGTAAGGTACTTAGATTTCTTTTTCATGGGAACCACAGCACACAGAAGGGACACTAACCTATTTCCATGTTACGTTAAATGAGGAGGTCAGAAGACAGCTGCTGCTCACAGCAGAACTCAAGAGCTGGAAGCACTACTGGGTATTCCTAATCGGACTCATCCTGCAACATAGCTGCTTAAAACAGCAACTTTCCCAGGCCAGGGTTTCCATGACCATTCAACTACCCTCTTTGTGTTCCACTTCCTCAGTGTGTCAGAAGAACACTATCTCAAAATAATTTCTTTCCCTCAAATACATTGCAAATATGTTCAAATCTGTGCATTTTAAATTTTCGTCCGCAAAGATTAAAATTTTAGTTCTGTTGGCCAGTCTCTTACTTTGGGTTTGTTGAGTGTTTTAATAAGAATTAATAATTTGGAGCTTTGTACTGTCTTTAATGTACTGCCAAGGCAGATAAATCTTATTATCCCTATTTAGAAATGTGAAAAATGAGACAGAGGAATAATACAATTCATTTAAAATATGCTTGCAGACCCAAAAATAGAACCCATGTCCTTTTACTATATTTTGTATGAACTGGCCTGCAGGGGATTAGAAAACTGGTTTAAATAAAACTAGAAATTCTTTAGATATTCTGCCCTAAATATGATCTTCCCAGTACCAAAGTGCTCTTTTAGTTTTTATCTCATAAAGTACTAACTCTTTTTCCTAATTACTTTCTCCTACATTTTGACTTGTTAATGGCAGCTAGATATATATATATTAACTAAATTAAGAAATGCTAGAAATTTAATGAAAAAAAGTCAACTCTTTTTTTTCCTTGGATTTAAAACTGAATTAATCAAAGCAAGAAAAGAATAAATGGTGATTATTGCCCAGGTGATCTCTCCTGAAGTGGAAGCTTAGTAATCTATTTGATTATCCAGTTACTACTTATGCACCAGGCACAGACAATTGTATCTAATTATGTGTATGTATGTACTGATGTATACATATCTGCATATGAATATATTTATATATTGGGTTTTGTTGTCTAGAAGCTAGTGATATAAATCTACAGAATTTTTAACTTGTGACTGATAATATAGCTTTCATCTGTTATTCTTTAGAATTTACCAAGTAAAAAAGCCACATTTATTTTCAATAAACTGTCTTTTTAAAGTGCTGGAAATCAGAGCTGCAATCACTTTGTCACACAAAATGTGCACTATTCTTGTCATGGATGAAGTATCCAGTCATCTTGAGTACACAATATTAGCTATTTGAACGTTAAAGTGACCTTCAAATCAGCTATGTTGATCTGCCACTACACCACCTAGACAAAATTCACTGCTTTTTCTTCCTTGAATTTCACTCACACAGAATTCCTTATTTATAAATGTGCTAGTCAAATCATTAATAGTTGGTATTTGCTTGAGTTTCTAACTTATGCCCCACACTTCACTGTTCTTATCAGCTTAGCTAAAATCTGGCAAACATTGTGCTATGGCATCTATTATCAGAGAAAAGGAATGTGCTTTTCAGATTTTATGAAGGTATTTTCTCTCCTCCAATACCCACCTTCTCTCTTTAAAGACATTTCTGTCATTCTGGGATTTCGAGTTTCAGGCTTCAAAGAACAACTGTGTTCCTCTAAGCCAGTTATAAAAATATCCATATTTACTTTTGGACCGTCTGCACCAAATATTTCTTTAATACAAAACCTCTTCAATAACTTAAAAATCTTATTTAACTAACTATAGTATTGCAGATTAATAAAATAATAATCATGTCAAATTCCTACAGAATAACTATGATTACAGAATAACTATGATTATTTAAGCTTTATACAAACATATGTTCAAGAAAAAAAAAGTTCAAGTAGGTATGACATATTGGGAGGTTTTTCTGCTTTTTTCTTAAAGCCATATTTAATGAAATAAAGTAATGAACAGCAGGCATATAATTCTTCATAAATAGTTGAACATATCAATATTTAATATTTGTGAAAATAATGCCAGAATTTGGAGCTTTTTTTCTTTCTTGTGCAGAAAACTGGTCGAGATCAGCCATTATGTTAATGAATAAGATAGTCAAAGAAAACTCTTTGTGTCTTTCTGACAAAATATTTTCAGGAGAAAACAATAAAGAAAATTGAATCTTTTAAACAATTACTTTTTGACTGAATTTCAGTATGCAATACTGAACACAGGCAAGCATTTTCCAGAAATACAAGCTCATTTATGTAAACTATTTTTTGCATTAAAAAAACATTTTCATTGTCTGAATAAAAAGCCTAGAACCTGAATTTTTGTTTGTTTTTTTAGTTTCTTTATTTTGAAATAAATACCATATGCATGGGAAAAAAACCTAACTGGACCTTTAATTTCCTTTTAATTAAAGGAAATTAAACATCTAAGAACCTTACTTTAAGCTGAAGTCTCCTCTATAATGGTTATCTGGACAACAGCAAGATATAATTTCTTCAGCTGCTTTTCAGATTCATTAGGAAATCTTTTACGCATGCTATAGTGAACCTTCACAGCTTTGGGAGTTTTTTCTACTGGCCTGCTATCAACATTTCCCAGGAAAATGCATTGCATTAGGAAGGAATCAGTGCCTGTTGCTCTGGATATTACTACAGGTGAGGTCTTATTCCAGTGCCGATATTTTGTTCCCTCCTATTTTCAAAATGTGCTCTCTCCAGATAGAGAAGCAGAGGTTCCAAATCCTCTTCTGAATGCAATGAAAGGGAGCTTACTGCTAAGGAAACAACAGATCTTCAAAATATACGACTTTCAAAATGAAGGTCTATTCAGTCCAAACAGGAAAGTTTGCTATAAGGCAGGACATGGAGTAAGTACTTAAGAGTAAAAAGAACTAAAATATCAAACATGCACAAATGACCCTAATGACACAAGAAAACAGGAACATTAAATCATGTTTCCACTTTTCAGCAAGTACTTTCTTATCTCTTTCTGAACACAATTTTGAAAAGCACAAACTTTTCTCCTTTATTTAACATACTGCAGCATATCATATTTTGCAGCCCATAACTTTTTACAAATATATGCCTCTACCTACATGTGTAGATATTTTATGCACGTGTGATTGTATAAAATCAACAGAAAAGAAACTCTGTCTGACATTTATTATTCAAAGAGTAAACAAAACCTGACTGATGAAATTTTCTAGCAAGATTGGGGAATAGCTGGCTTGACGGGACTGTGGACATGCCTAAGGGAAAAATCTTTCCATTTGCTTGTACTTCCCTTGGAGACTTTCATATAATTACTGTTATAAGAAGAAAGAACTGTGTTTTTACATCCCAGCTAAGACAAGCATGAATTGTTTCCCATAACCTTTGGGTAAAGGTAGAGTCGAGTCGTTCTCCAATGTAAATCTGAGAGCAATACCATTACTTTCTCAGCCAAGAAGTAACATCCTTTATCACTCACACATTTTTTTACCATCACTATGATCCCTATCTAAAATTAAGTTCACTTGCAAGCTTAACAGGATATGGCTTCAGTATTTACATGGCTATGGAAATGGTCAAGAGTGCACATGTTTAAGTGATTTATATGTTAAAGGATTTTAATAATAGAACACCTCTAGGCTTTATTAGACACCAACACATTTCCCTGTGAATCCTGACCACTGTTCAGAATTGCCTATATACATGAACTGATGTATGCACATTATGTATTTTTGGATTCACACACACACACACAAAAGATTCTCACTGTACCACCAAGCAGTTGTTGACTGCCCGTGTAAGTCACAAAGACTTATATTAACTTTTTCAATTTATTATCATACAAGTTGGGAAAGACATGTTCATAAGTTGAATAAGAGATCCTTAGTAAAATTTCCCTGTTATTGCAGTTAAACGAGTCCAAGCTCTCCATTAAAAAAAAACAAACCCAAAAACCCCAAAAAACCAAAAAAAAAAACCCCAAACCCAAAACCACATGCAATACAACTAAGTTTGGTACGGAGGCAGAAATCTCAAAATATTTTCAAAATACTTCAACAAGATGTAAGAAAGTCAGCATCTGCTGCTTTTTTTATTACATTAAAACTGCTGTAGGTTGGGACATTGTGTATTGGTTAAGGAATTGACAATATTCTATATACTAAAAGCAATGAGCAGAAAAGCAAGTACTAAAATTTTATATTTTAGCTGCACAAGCTGAGGCATTGAGCCCTACTGTGCACTACAGATTCCATAACTATAAAGTATGATTCAGTTTGAGGTCCTACAGGCAAGAACCGTGGTTTTGTTTACTTCAAGATGTAGATTCCCTATAATTTTTCAGAATGAAGAGAGAGATTGTGTTAAACCAGCAATATTCTCAGGTCCATTCATCCTTGGAGAAATATTGTGTTAGTGGCCACGTAATTACTCAAAAATGTGCCACAAAAATTGCCAGCCCAGTTAGTAATTTCACAGGACTCAACTATGAAGATCAAGCTCCTAGTCAGGACTAAGATCTACTACCTGTTCAGCATATTGATCACTGGTACATTTTGCCAATATTAGATATATAGAAAAAACAATATCATAAACTCTCCTATTTCAAGTTATAATAGCTTGCTTGTCAATTTCCCTGGTGGAAAGAGGATTTTTTTTTTCAATGCTACAACAGAACTCTGTGGCAGCCTCTATAACTTTAATGCATTTTATTTGAGGCTTCTGAGGCAGAAATTCCAAACTTTCCATTTTGACATTCACTTTTTGCAACAAAAATTGTGCTCCTTTTTGTAATTTTACTTTAAAAGATTACATAATTATCCTGACATAACCATGAAGCAAACTGAAGTCTGAAAAGTTTTAACTAATACCTTCCTAAAGACCCTAAGTGCTAAATAAGAATCTTTAAAAAACTTTACCTTAACGTGTATCAAAACTCCTGACCTTGCTTTGTATTTCTTAATATTTTCCATAGCATATAATTATCTCTAATCCAGTAACATTACTTATATGCAACCCATACACTGCTCAGAACAAAAAAAACCAGCTACACGCTTACTGTCTGGTTAACTTAAGAGAACTTCTAGGCATTGGCTTTCTTTGACTGGAAAAGTTTCTAGCTGAAAGAATTGAACTGTCTGTGATGAAAAATGAGCATGCAGAGATTTAAGCTGTGTCTGACAGGTACACTCTTCACACAACGATTCCGCTTCTGGTGTAATGGATGATAATAAGCATAATTGTTCTGATGTGTCATGAACTCAGACATAAAAGCCCAGATAGAATTGTATCTAACACTAGGGTTATTATTTTATTCTTTTTCTTATTTTAAAAATGGTTCTTTCAGCTCAAAACACTACTACCTAATGGACAGAGTCCTTACTAAACAAATGTAAGTTTGTATGGTATTAGGATCACATTGTAATAAAATGAAATTAACAAAGCTACATGTGCCACATCAGTTTTAGGTCTATCTCTAACTGCCTTCTAATGCATAATACATTCATTAAAATGATACGTGGATGACCCAAGCCACAGAATATCATGTTCATATCAAGTTTTTGAACAGGAAAAGAGTGAGATCCTCTGATAACAAGGACGATTTTTTCTTCTTTTCCAAGATCTGAACTCACTAATTCAGGTCAGGTGAGAGCTCAAGGTTAAAGCACACAACTATGTCTACTGGCTTAACAACAAATTTAACAGAGTTGTGACTCAGTTTATCATCTCTACCATAGTTGTACAGTATGGCATTTCTTATCTGCTTCACAGCAGTGTGGCAGGAATTAACTAGTTAGTGCTTCAAATTATTTCAATGCTTAAAATCTCTACTTAGTGCAACTGGCGACTGCAACTAATAATTATCCCTGCAAATATTCACTGATTTAACTCTTCATCTGAAAATTCCTCAGCTTCAGTAGGCTAACAGGTTTTTTTCACATCCAGAAAATGTATTCCAATAACCTTGTAGAAGTCTGGAAATATAATGTGCTATAGCTGTCATTAAAGTAAGGAGAAAAGTGATCCTCCGACATTACAATATGTTGCAGCTAGTATGCCAAGTTCATTGACATCTTTATATGATATATTTGATGCTGAGGATAATGATGATAAAAGTCCCCAAAATACCAATAACCACACTCACCTGAAACCCTAAAGCAAACAAAGAAACCCTGGGATTTATTTTAGAAATCAAAACTGAAACAAGAAATTTAGTATATTTGACTTACGGAAGATGTTTTTTTTCAACTAGCCTCATTTGAGTATGGTTTAGTATAGTCTAATCACAAAACTGGTTGAATATTTCTCATTTGGGTATATCCAAATGCCTTTCTGCTCCAAGATACTAGGAATCTCAAAAATTCTGTTGATTTCACATTCTTATCATGAATTCATGAGATTAAGGCACAAGTAAAAGCCACATCAAATCCTGGCAGCAGTTTACCAAATGAAATGGGAGCATTATCATTTCAGTTTATGTCTACTTTAAAGATAAAAAAATGTATTCCTCAAGAGAAAACATTACTAAAGTGAAGATGATCCCTTGGAAATGCTAAAGGGAATCACGCCAGTCGCCTAAAATATTTTTTGGCTAATTGTCAATATCCACACTCTCTATACTGTCTGTATACACCAATGTTTTCTTAAGATACATTTTGTGTACATCTTGTTAGTGGTCACATTAACAGAGGCATGTGTTTCACCATGCTGGACACAAGAACTGGTCTATCAACCAGATGCAAGAAACGTCTCTTTGGGTAAAGGTGATATTCTGTGTTAGCATTGCAAAACCCTTCCCTTTCCCGTCTCTTAGGATGTACAAATACATAAAAATATTCATACATACTAGAGAGATACTTAAATATAAGCCTCCAGAAAAAGCACAGACCTACAGGATAGAATACATATTTAGCAGGCATTAAATAATGCTTCTTGCGAGCACAGTTTTTCCTGTGCCATACTGGTGCTTCTGCAGCGGGACAGAAAATGGGGTAACGGGGCAAAACTTAACAGGACGTAGTTTTCTTGACTTGTACATAAAGAATATCTGAGGTCTGGACTAAAGGTGTGCTTACATAGATGTTTGATAAGTCTTTATCTAAATTAGCACAGCTATACTAACAGCTTAATCTTACAAGCGTACAGGTATATCAGTAGTCAATCCAAATAATGACATAAAATATTCACTTAAATGTATTTTTTTTAAAAAAACATACTTGCTGTTCACGAACATGAACAATTTCCTTTCACCTGAGACAGAAAACGTCTCAATTATTTATATACTTCTGGATTTATCGTATTTTCATTTTAATAATTCATCAGATTCCCACCAAATCTGTATTTCTGTATTTTAACTATACTTTAATTAGTCCATCACCTATTTCTGAATCTCTCATTTCTATTTACTAATCCCTTTTAATAATGAAAACTGAGGTGCTCAAATTCCAGTACCAGGATTCAGTTACAACACAGCAAGGCAAGTGTGCAATTTAACCATGAAGCAAACTGGATATGTCGGGTTTTTTTTTTTTACATGTTGGGGTTTTTTTACCTAAACATTTGTGGAGACAGGGATTTGGGGCTCATGGCTTTTGTGCCCTAATAAATTTTAAATGTATCTGTAATCCTCAACCAACTTCCTCTTAGGAGTAAGTGCCTCTGAGATAACTACGTTCCACCCCATCTTCACAATAATCTTTAGACCTTCCTGGTTTAGCACAAATATTTTTCATGTTTCCTTCCTGGGGAATAAATTATTCTAATCATCTTCCTCTTGCATTTCTCCAAGTAATTTTCATGCCACTTCAGTGTTTACTCATACAAATAAAACTGATGGAGTCTACTTATAGCAAAGCTGCCATGTTTAAATGCTCCCATGTTTAAATCAATATGAATAATGCAGGACAAAGTAATATAAATTTAAAATTTCCATACTTTCAAAGCATTTGCTTGCTTCTTTGTATGTATTCAAAATTCTAGTAGATTCATCCATAAGAAAAGCTTTTCCATTGCTCTCACAGGCACTGGATTTTATTCTGCCTGTCAATAACCTATGAAAGAGGTTAATCTAAGAATTTTACCCTATTTTACTGCTCTAGAAGAAAAAAAATACTATGCATTTCAAAGTATTCAAAATCTAGGGCTTAAGAAAAGCATTTTTAAGATAAAATACTGCCTACCTGCAGTTTCTATTTATATTTGTGTAAACAATAAAAACAGCCCAACAGCACCATCAAGTCTTGAAAGCTCACAGTTTTAGAGTAAATATAGTGCAACACGAACACATACAACAGAGATACTAAGAAATTTGCTGCACAGAGACAAGAGGATTTTAGTTCACAAATGGCTCTGCTGGCTCCTGAAGGTAAAGTAGTTTTATAACAGGAAAGGAAATACAAAGAATTCCTATTACATTAAAAGATACATAAAGGTTTTGAGATGTACATTCTGTAATACCAATAGGAAACGTGACATTCAAGGTTAAAATATAGCCTAAGCAGCACGCCAGTGAACTGGCCAGAAAAAACAAACACATTCCCATTAGTGCAGTAAGTTATAGAGTTTTGCAGCGTATGCTGAGGCTGCAGCTGGAGCACTGTACTTGACAGTTTTGCATTTGGAAGCTTTTATGGCTTCCATCTGTGAAGCTATAGGTGCTGACCCTACTGCTGGAAGAAGAAGATAAGCAAAATGTTTTAACCTGGACATTAATTATTGAAACTCCTACTGTAAACAAATATTTTAGGAAAGCAAGTTATTCCAAATAGGTTACATTCTTTGCCCTAATTCCCCTGTAACAACATTTAAAGAGTGTGTAATTGTGCATTGTTTCTAATGCAAGGGAACTTTGTAAGGCAAAACTTATGCATTATGCACGGCTACTACAGTGGGACACTGTAGTCACACTTCATGTGCTAGCAAGATAGGAGAATAATTCCATATAGAGCTGCAGAACAGAAAAGCTAACACACTTTTTCCACAAAGACATTTGCAGATGACAGTTAATCCACCTCTACCTTCAATTTAGCTGCATCTTCTTTTGGCCTTCCTCAAGGGAAATTGAGGAACTAAAAAGAAAATGAGATGGTGGTAGTGCAAAATATGTTAAAGCATAAGTATGTTTTATAAGTCAACATCACAACAGCAAATCTAGACCCCAGTTAGCTTTGCAAGGAATAGAGAATAACCACGATGACAATGACAGCAAGATGTTTACAAAACAAAGAGATTCCCAACCTAGTTCTTTAATCTTGAAAGAATATTGAGTTAGTATATTATATTCCCAAAGGTGATTTTGCTATATACTGAAGTAGTTCCTCTTTACATTTGTTTCTTTAACAAACTTACTTCCAGGTAAAAACTGGTAAGAAGACATTTCCCCCCCCCCAAAAAAAAAGCCTCATGGAATGGAAATACCGTGTCCAGCATTACTGAAAATGAAGAGCGTAGCAACAGAGTTATTACGGTCTCTTCTAAGTTTCCATAGGAAACAGGTGTTCACTTTAGCCACACAGGGAATAATAGTATTACCTGAAACACTAATATGATATAAATATCATCCTTCAGTAGTGTTTACCCTACCCCTCAGACAACTCTGGAGCAGCACTTAATGCCTTTTTAGCGTGCAGTGACTCCAAACCCCTGGTGTACCTCAGGAATCCATGCTCCAGATCTTCATCTCTTTTAATTAACACAGGTAAATATTTAACCCACCATTCATTCTCCATTGAAGTCCTTCTCATCCTTATTGCCATATGGCCATGTTCTAGAGGTTTCTCACTTTCCACTCTGCCCTTCTTTCTTTCTTTCTCTTCTCCAGTTAGCCCCATGCAACTCAGCATTAAGCACTTAATTCCTGCCCTTTTTATCTTCCCATCAAGGTAAGCATGCTCCAGTTCTTCATCTGCCTTCCTTTACATATCAGGGATTAAGAGTTTGGATCTCCTTCCATTTTCACGAGAGGGCATTGCTAAGAATATTACTGGATCTCACTGGAATAAGATCTGATGTTGGACCTATCTCTCAAGAAGCAACAGCACAATGTAAGTATCAGGCCCTGGAAATTATTTAGTCGTAAAGAGTCTTCTAGTCTTGGGAGAACTCTTGTCTATTTAACTAGTGGGTTTATTAAATGTTATCTTGCAAGACCTGCAGTGGCAGGTTGTAGACTAATTGATGTTTAACTAATGCAAGTTTCAACAGTACAGAGTTAATACACAGTGGAGGATTAGAAACTAAAATGTACTGCCTCCATGCTGCTGATCTTGAAATACGTAAAAATAGCCAAGGGAGCTGCAGGAATGTACACTGTCAATCCGTCAGTGGCAGTGATCATGATCAAAAAGTTGGGGGAAATTATTTTGTCAAAAAGAAAAAAAATAAAACACACAAAAATCTAAAGCTTGCCAAGATCTTTGGAGTTAAATTAGTAGAAAATTAATTTTGGCAAGAAAACGCCAGAATTACAGAGCCAAGAGACAGGTTAAAAAACAAGATTTCCTTTTATTTACTATGTAATGCTTGTTAGCTCAGCTTTATATCCATCTCCCATTAAAAACCTATTTCACAATCTAGTCTTTAAGACCATACTAGTCATTCTCAACATCAGGTGTTTGCCATTCTACTGGTTAAAATAGAGAACTTAATGCAGCCTATCCAGTCAGCCTGTATATAAGGTGACCTGATAGGGAAAAAAAAACCAACACAATTTTACTCAACAACAGCCCGTACTGATGGCATAATATCTATTCAGATACATACCTAGCAAAGATACAAAGCAGAAACTCTGTTCTCCATTTTTCCATGCCCTATTACCATAGCATCTAGCATGTATTTAAATGTTGAAGCTTGTATGATTGTTTTTCCATGAGTTTTGTCAAAACAATGATTCAGCCCATCAACAAAACCATTTCCCATTCTTATCTGAACTTAAAATTTGCTAGTCAGATCAAAGGCTTTCATCTTAGATTTCCAAGCAAGGCAGGAGTTTTAAAACAAAGTAAAACATGACACACTATAACTACTGTGACTGCAACACTACTGTGTAGTACTTTATGGCCACTAAAAAGGCAAGATTACTAATGTTTGAAGATTCTATGCAAGTTACAGGAAGACAGCAAGTAAAATGAATTGAAACTATGTTGTAATATGATGTTCCTATGGTTCCATTTAACTGTTTCTGCCATGGAAAGAAAATGTGATCCATCTGTTAGATAGATACTTAAAGAAAATGACTCCTTGCAGGAATGAGGGAATATTCATGTGGGTGGTATTTAAGATCCTACAGCTTTCGCTCAGTATGATGACATAAAATGACATTAAAAGGGCATTACATCAGCCCAGCAGAAGATACATAAAACCAAAACATACTTTAACTTTTTATCTCTGTTTCAGTAAGCACTAAAAAAAATAAATAAAACTCATTTATTTTTAGTATCTTTTGTGCATAACAAAAGATTAAGGCGACAGAGAGATATTATCCCATTCAGTTTAAAAACTTATCACTGTCTGTGGGAAAGAGGACTAGGGTCAGTGCAAAAAATAGTAAAGCACACATAGCTTCAGACAGCCCTCATCAGCCATGCTGTAAAATAAGTTCTAGTAATTAAAACACATCAACCACAAAACAGCTTTTGAATATTACGGTTTCATATCAGCAAGGTCCTCCTACAAATGTTTTCACACACCATGAAATTCTAAGCTGCCTTAAGATATACAAAATAGGTAGACACACTTTCAGCATATCATTTACAGTTCATCATAGCCAATTTCGAAAGTCTGCCAGATTTGTTTAGAAAATGTGAAGTAATTTATTCTTGAATTAGACAGAATTAGCTACAAGAAGCTCAAAGCAATCTCACACACCTACCCTAACTCATTTCTGCTGGCTTTCTGTTTTGATTTTTTTTTTAAAATAACTCCTGCTTCTCAAAAACCTCTTTCTCTTTCATTCACCCTCCCATGCAAAATATCAACGTTTTCCCATCTCCCACCAGTGTTTTGTCTTTGAGGCTCTGAACTTACAGGGATTTAAATACTAATAAGCTATATAGGCAGCGACCTGCTGCATTCAACTCAAGCCTTACTTTGATAAGTACTTTGTACTGCACACAGCTAGATATCCTCCACTTTGCATATGCTTCATTAAGCAGAAACCTAATTAATCAATATTGTTAAAATAAACATGGTGCCATTTCAAAACATGAAGATAACTACTTTTTTTAATGAAGCATTTAAAGTGTTCAACAGCCATACAGGTTTGTTTATTCTATTATCTATCACGGGCAGCATTAAAACTAAAGGAAAACCAGGATTTGTGCCAGTCTCTACTTCATAAATGAGTTAATAATATTAATACACAAAAGAGCACTCCATTTTCTACAACACATGATTAAGAAAAACAAAATCCAAATTCTGAAGCATTGTGAGAATTGAGACAAACTTGTTCAAAACCTTCAAAAATCAAGTTATTATGAGGTTCTTGTTAAAAATCAAAGCGGTAATAAAAGTATGAATTCTTATTAAAAAATAATCAAAAGAAAAGCAGATCAGATATTCAGTGTAGCAGGGACCCAACGTATTTCAAGGGAGCTGATGTAAAGTTGGTGTTGCAGTCAAGGACACCAGGAGAAAGTCTCTTTACCAACTTCAACAGAATTTGAAACATATGATTATAAACTTGTATATATTTAGATTTTGAGCTGAGTGTTTTTGTTTGGTTTTTCCCACACAGCAGATCTACCAGGGTGACCTCCAGAAATCTCACCAGCCCTACCTGACTCACTCTTACAGCCATCCCATTCTCTACGAGGTTTATATGGCAAATCTGCTCTCCTTACTATCCCAATGACTAGGTATTTATTTATCTCCGACTGTCTTGGCTTCTTCAATAAACGAAAAAGTTCTTGGGTGCAACCACATCCCCCAGGTTTCTCTCCAGATTGAGACAGAGAGAACTCTGAAGTTTCCTCTGCAGATTCCCACTGTTCCCTTCCATAACTAATTCATAAGCTTAAAAACTTGGTTAAAAACATGAAAATCACAGAGATGACTGTTTGCCAGTTCCTGTAGCTAACAACGTGCAGGCATCCATTTAACATATACAAACACACACACATCCTTTGTACTTTAAAGCAAAGTATTTTAAAACATTTTCCTCTTTTATTCACTTGCCAGCTTTCTGTGCCACTTGAAAGTCAGTTATGTCACAGACATCTAGGGAAAATTTTAATTCCATCAACAACCAAAGCGACTCAGATTTTATAACACACAACTTGCCAGGTCTTGCATCTTAACAGATTGCATTCTGCTTTTAAATCCATTTTTTTGATGATGTGAATAGAGGCCTCTGCATAAGCAGAAATCTAATTCCACAGATACTGTGGCCATACCTGATTACAAATACAGATTATTGCTTTTGGCAATTTATCATAACGTCACTGATGGCAGTGTCCCATGTAAGGTCATATTAAGGCTTATAAATTTCTTTTAAAAACTTTGAAGACTGAAGTTTGTTTTAATATTTAATATGTTCAGAACATTAAGGTGTTTCTTTTCATGAGTAGGAAATGTGCTAAACCAAAAAATACCTCTTAAGACATTTTCATTAAAGTGTTAGTGTCTCAACAGCTAATGAACCACAGTCTACAAAGTCCAGACAGCCAGACAAACATTTTCAGGCAGAGAGCTCTGCAAATTTTAAGCACTGAGAAGGGCTTCATTTTCTCAAGAGTAGCTGAAGAATCTACCCAATTATTTCCATCATTTGATGCTGCATTCTTAGCTTCAAATTTCTTATGTCAGTGGTTTTTGATCTTAGATGCTTTAACTGTCCTCTGCTTACCCAGATCTTAGCAGTTTCTGCAGATAAACCAGCAAAGGAATATTAAAGATGTTAGGGTGAAAGCTGCTAAGAAGCAGAGCTGTGAGAATGTTCCCTGTAATCATTGCTTCTTCTTCTCATCCATCTCCCATTGCATTTTTTTCCTTCCTAATTAGAGTTTTTTCTATACATTACAGACTTTGCTTATTTCCACATTAAATTTTTGCATCAGGAGATGTTGGAAAGATGAGGTGAATGAGGGACCATGAATGGATGAAGACAGAGACATGCAGGGGATGCATGGGAAGCTACAACAGACTGGATTTTTCCAAACAATGAAAGAGATTTGGAAAAAATCACAAACCAGATCTATTCAATAGCAGTATGGCAATCTCAGCAATGCAGGAATGGAGGAAGCAGCTGATGTATCACAGCCAGGAAGAAGGAGAAGGAAGAAAGATATATCTGAGGGACAGTGATATTTTAACAATAATAAAACTACAAAGAACAGCCCACAGGAAAAAAAAAATGTCATTATCCAAACTCAAAAATCCATGCGGCTTTGACTTTCTTAGTCTCTTTTGCCTAATATACCCAGTGACACATTTAGGAAACTATGTGGATCCTCAGCTAACCCCCAGTTTCAAAATGAGAACCACCTCCACCAAAATCACATCCAAATGACTAACCTTAGTTTCCACCTTCCCATTTTCTGAACCACTTTCACACACATACTTTTGTGTTGATCCCATATCCTCATTTCCAATTCCAATTAAGGTACAAGCCTAGAGTCTTTTTTAATAGAACTTGTCATTACCTCCATCAAAAAGAAAACCCCCCAAGAACTAAATACACGTTCTCTGCTAAAGCACACATAATCACTCAAGGCCAAAAATCTTCTCAGCTGTCGGTGTGACTGCCTGTTATGGTTGTTTATGTACAGAAAATGCTCATTTAGAAAGCTCCAAGTTTGTTTGCACCTGAGACATCTCTACTGTTAATTAGCATCACACTGCCTCACTCATCCCAGGTATAGCACACAGCTTTGTAATGAGTTTCATAACGTAAGAATAAATATAACATAGAACATACAATTGCTGAACAGCCTCTTTTTAGTCACAACATTTCCAGGTGTAAAAGCTAGTCTTGGAAATGACTGTTCTTGTTTAGCTTTCCAAAACCACAAAAGGGTTTTGCAAAGCCATCCTTGTTGGTGACTCTCTCAACCACGGTACCACACCTCTGCTAAATCCAGCACAGTTCTAGAGGCAGCTGGAGGGGCGGGGAGCTGGCAGCTGCCTGCCTCCAGCTGGCAGGGAATCAGGGTGAAAGCTGCAGAAACCATTTTCCTGCAATTTCAGTCAAAAAGTATTGCAATGTAGCTTTTCCCTCAGCTGGTAAATATTGGGGAAAAATATTTACAGGCCAAAAGGAGAAGCAAAGAAAAAGCAAAACAAACAAAAAAATTCAGATCCAGTATTTGTCCTGTATATGTTGTGGACACGTCAATATGGTAAAAAATTTAGAACTTAATATACAATACCTGAGCAGAAGCAATAAATATTTCTCTTTCGATACTGAGTGAACACATCTTCTACTGTGCTTTTGTGGTCAAGGAAACCTACAGAGAATAAAGTAAGTAAATCCCATCTCATTCACCTATGATTAACAACACCATTCTGATGCCTTCCTTTTCAACCTTTCTGTCTTCCTCCCACTATAATTAAAAAAAAAAAAAAACAACTCCCAATGAATGCGATTTGGCTAATGTCAGCATTATCTTTTTCCACTTTCTGACTCTTTCGACCTTCAAAATAGGCAACTATGCATACTATAAATTGGGTCCCCTTTTTGTTCCATCAAAAGAAGCACCAGTTCCACTTCAAAGGTTTGGTAAATATTTTTTTGGGGTGCCATGTTGAAACTACTGCAATGGTTCAAGTCAACAGCCTTCCTTAAATTGTTAATTAAATGTCACTGTTCCTTCTTCAGACAACAAAAATAATAAAAGCTGCATGTAGAGCTCTACTAAAATTATTTCTCCAGGTTCATAATAAATCCTTACAAGAGTTCTTATGCAATAAATTACTGTACCAATACCAAAAGCAAATATGCATGCTCTGAACACCAAGGAAAAAACTCCATCTGAAAGTAAGATAATGATCCATAACTCAAAGCTGTAAAGCAAATACTGATAGAACTTTAAAAGTCCTACTTATGGCATATAGTGATTGCAGCCTATTATTGGAGAACCTCTGGTAATATTAAAACTTTGATCTGTGAGATGTTAATTCAGCGAAAATACCTTTTAGCTCTGCCATAACAGCAAAATGCCTGACAACTGCATCAGCAAGATGTGCTGAAGATTACATATGATATGAACTAGGGAAGCTGAGATGGTGGTACTGAATAGTTTTTATCACCATTAGTTAGAATAACAACCTTCTCTGCCTCTAATAGCCAACAGCTGAACATATGCTGTAGCATTTGATTAGAAACTTCAGTGAGGCTTCAGTATCCTCCACCATAATCATACTCAAGCTAAGGAAATTAAAGTTATAGGCCACTTAGATGCGATAAGGGCAAAAGCTGAAACATGAAATTGCACTGATATAATAATTACCAGCGCCTGACAGTTGGATAAAAAAGTTGCCTTGAAAAAAGCTTCCCTTGGGAAACTGCACTAAGGAAATAAAGAAATAGTTGCATTCACCAAGTTGGCAGTTTCAAATCAGGGAAAACTGCAGGTTCTCCTGTAGGATAGGCATCTGGAGAACTAGGTCAAAATTCTAAATGTTTTTTTTTGCAAGTTGAAGACATGTTCTGAAATAACAAACCATTCAGCACAAGTTTTGCAGAGGACAACAATACATCTGGAGGAGACAAAAGCACAGGTATCATGTGAGTGAACCTCAGTAAACATTGCAGTTTCAGAGTGAGCAATATCTAAACGAAATCAGTACTGCAACGCTACTCTGCCCTTATTCTTGGATTTATTAACAGGTGTCAAATTCATGACAAATGGAACAAACTCTGTCAACTTTGCTTGCTACTGATGTGCTTTGATATACGAAAAGGAGTCTACAACTAGATCTCCTGGGAAAAGTTGAAGGAAGTTTTATAATTAGCAAACAAAATTATTTTGGAAAGACATGACTTTATATCTCATAATCATAAAATCTTAAGAGAAATGTCATCAGCTCTTTCCCCATGTCAGACACTTTTCCCCACCTTAGTCTACAGAAGCAAGAGAAGAATCATCATCTTAGTCTGTGGCAAAATGACCTAAGGTTAAAACAAGGAAAATGTTTCTAATGGTTATGGTAATTAAACACTGAGACATGGCAAACTATAGGAATCTACACAACTGTAGGTTTTTACAAAACAGTGCACCGAATTCCCAAGACAGATGGTCTCATTATACTTCCTTCAGCTTGAGTACAAATGGTTAAACTAGACAATTCTTGTGTCTACTCCAAATCTGTACTCTCAGTTCTGCAGGTCAGCTTGGAAAACAGACTTCTGATACATGCTTGAGGTTAAGTAAATTCCTGAGGCTCTCTTATTGCATCAGACACACCTACACTAGAAAAGCAATTTCCAGTATGACCATACAGATATTATAGCTAGTGCTACTCATGAATGTGCTCATTATGAATAATGAAGACAAGTCTTAGCAAACTTTTTATACACTGACAGTACTTATTAATTTTTATAAATATAAACACACAGTAGATGGAAATACTTCAATGATGTGTAGAACTGGATATTTCCAATCAGCTGCTACATTTTTATATTTATGTTTTCAGTAAAAAAAAGAAAATATAGCTGAATAATAAACACTATTATATCTACCATTGTATATAACAAGGTACATATACTCTTCAAAACGCAGCATAAAACCCTATCTCATAATGTCAAAAAAATCTAGTTTTTGTCTGCCCCCCTTTAAATAAAAAAGTGAAGAAACTAGTTAGCCTCTACACAGTCATTTCTATTAACATTCCCAACTGGATTTAGATATGCCATCAATATGCTCTGAAAACTGAGATGTCAGCTTTTCATTCTGCCTGGGAGATACTTCTCATTCTTATTTTTTCCCCCTTTTCTTTCGTTTTACGTACAAATTCATCAGAGTTTTAAAACATGTCAAAACGTTCACATTTGGCTTATTGAAACTGACACTAATAAGACAGTCATCTGATGAGATAATTTCCTCCTTACCAGATTAAAAAAATGCATCATAGATATATTAAAAAAAACATTTTGTGGTCTGCCAAGCCCTATCACTTCAATGAATACAGTCCTCTTGACACTGAATAGTTTATTTTCATAAATTATCCCTGACTGAGTATAGAGTTGTCTAAGTGACAGAACGTATACTCATGAGAAAACACAAGGGATCAATTTATTGCTATCTCTGTGATTATATTGCTAGCTCTTCACAGTTAATACAGCTGTTTTGCAGTGAAAACCATGTATTAACTCAGTATGAAGTTAAAAGGAGGCGGCTGCTTTTTAGTCTTATTTAATACTCAAGAATCTGGAGTATCATACCACCGTTCCATAAATGCGTTATATAGTCATTATACAAGATTTATTGGTTAGATAAAAACCTCCCAGATTTTACCTTCTAAGTTGAAGAATACTTCAGTAGCCATTAGTGTAATGTAACACTACTTTAATTTAAAAAAGCATCTTCATTTTTAAAAAAGCCTTATGTTTTTTTCAATTTCGTTTATATAAGTAACATTGTGAGAACCACACCACGTGCTAAAAAGTACCAAACCTAATTAGCCATTCAATTATATGATCAGTCTTTAATCCTGATAATAGACTGTTGCTTCACACAACTCATCAGGTAAAAATGGCATTTCATAATCTCAACATACTTCACCTACAAAAAGAGACAAATTACTGAAAGGATCATAAACTCCTCCTCGTCTTCCTCCTCATATGATCCCTCTAGTCTGTTTTCATACTATTCAGTTGTTTATTAAAGGAGTGATTCCCCAAATATATTGTACTATTGACTCATTCTATTAAAAAAGCACTGTATGGCAGTGGTGCAATGAAAAAGTTTAAGATGTACAAACGGTGTAAAATCAACTGCAGCAGGAACAGCAAATGGCACCACATAACATGTGATGGATTAGCCACTTCAAAACATAAACAAGGAAATTGTACAAGGCCAAAAGTTATGCGCAAATCATCAGCTTTTATTGCCAAGAAGTCAGACTGCTAAGTCATTTAAGTGGTTATATTTATCAAATATGTTAAAAGTAACATATGGCTATATTTGATATTTGAATCCATTATCATTCACTCTTTATTACTCAGATGTGCATGCTTCTGTTGATCTAAAGAAATTCCAGACATGGATTTTTTTGGTATGTCAAGACTAAGGACTAGAAACGAGGAATATGACTGGAGTAATAGATAGCACACAGGTTCTTGTTACAACAGTCACTTTTGTTGTTTTTTTTTCTTCACTGGTCTTTCATCATTCATGTCATCTAGCTGTACACAACTTTCTATTAAAAATTATCCTCATTAAAAGAGTATTCTGAAAACCTTATTGAAGGTAATCTGGAAATGATTGATGTTTTTTTCATCTCCTACTATATTAAAGAAATGACAACAGAAGACACTATGTATCATCATCAGATTAGACTGTAAGTAGATAAGGATGACTTCCTAATCCATATGGTTAGATTTATGTTACTGATTTGAAAGTAGAAGACACCTTTGCTGAAAAAATGCCTTTATTCATTGCTTAACAACATGACACTGCAAAGACTGGGCTATGGGAAGACATTAAATTACTTTTAAATCCTGAGATCTTCTTAATGCAGACACTTTTTTTGCTTTTTAAAAAGTGACACATTTTGTAGTTTCATTCTTCCTTCTCACATTTGTAATATTTCTTCATTGTGTTGCGACTTAGGTGGACCAAAGGCATCAACAAATGTTCTGAAATCTGAAGAGTTGCTGGCTACGACACAGTGGAACTTTTCTCAAAGATTTTTTTACTGTTGCTACTTTGGGTTCAGCTGTCCCAGTATCAACACTACCCTCCACCGCAGCATAAGAACTGTGAACTCCTGCCAATGGTGGGTGTAAAAGGACCTCATAGTTGCTATAGCGGTGGCTGCAAACACTTCAAATTTCTATTGTCTATTCTTAATAGTAAAGTTTTGAAGGAGAAATTCTGAGGAAAGGCACTTAAGCTTAACAGTGTGGATGCTCCAAAAATACAGAGAAACTACAGAAAATGATATTGTCCTTTCCAGAAGAATAAATCACGTGATTCTTAAAAGCAAGGCAGTTTTAACTGTTTGCGGAGGAGAAAGCTTCAAATGTATGCATTTTAGTGTTGTTTCAGTTTTGTTGAAACTTCTTTTCAATTTCATGACAAATGGACCATTATCGCAGAAAGAGCAAACCCGCTTCACCATAAACTGCTTTAGTTCTTTTAAATAAATGACAGGCACAAAAATCCAACTCTACATAAAAACTCTGTACACTTTCTCAAACGTTCTGCTCTTGCCCTCTGCACTTTGTAGGCAAAGCAGTTGTTACCTCAATCCAACATAAACCTGCACTTCTCTAAAATGAGGCAATCTCACTTCCTCTATCTCCCTTGCTCTGGTGCTTTCACTCATCCTATCTATCTCCAAGATGGACTAGTGAATTTATATAATTGGAAACTTAAAAAATCTGTTAACTTTCTACCAAATCAGTGTCCTGATCCAGCTCACCACAGGACTACATAAAACCTGATGTTAGTGTACAATGGCTAGTGGGAATAAATAAGCAAAGGAAGTTGGAACCATTCCCATCCCTACCATAACTATTTCTTACCCTATTTGCTACACTCTGTGTAATGAACTCAGCCTGACCCAGATCAGCAAGTGTTGTAGTATAAATGAAGTTTCTAAACTGAGTAGACATTCTAAAAATGTCAGAAAACTAAATTGTTGCAACCTTACATGATACCATACATGCTTTATAGTAGCCACATAATTAAATCATGCATTCTAAATTAGCTATCTCACCACTTTCTAGCCACAAAACATATTTCTATTCCCTAATGTAATATTCCTAAAACTTAGCTAGGCACTGTTAGGGTGAAAAATATATTTTAAGTGAGTCTGTGAACAAAATGCTGGGATTGATTTCTGCCCCTCTCCTTGCGTATCACTTCCATAGGCAATAAATTACAGGAAGCTGCAGAACTCCCCAGTGTGGGTGAAAGGATAGACAGTGCCCCAGCCACTACGAGAAAGGGCTATTCAGGGAGAGCTAAATCCCCTTTTCCTTCAATGTTTCTTCAGTTGTTTTGAAACTTTTTATGAAGACCTCAAGAAACAAATTTCTTTTATTGATAACAATCTGCATTACAGTGTCAAAGAAATTCATGAATAGATCATTTGTTAGGGACGTGAAAGCTCTGGTTAGGCGGCTAATAAGCAAGCCATATAGCTGTCAGTTAAACTATTTTTGGTATCCTTTTAGACACCCATGCACTTAGAAGTTTCTATTATCTCACTGCTATTTTGAAATAGCCTCATTCCCATTAAGTCAGATATATAACACCTTAATTTCACTTTTTAATTTGATGGCTTTCTTTAAAATAGGAAGCTGTATTCATTTCCTTTATATGATACTCATTTCATCGTCATAAGGAGCAGCTCACATAACTTCATAAATCTCTAATCAAAATGGACTTTGTTTTGTATTGTTTAATCATCTAGATAACAAAGTCACAGCCATTCCTTGCCACTTAATAAGGCTGGCTTGTAAATAACACTTGGCTTTCTAAAGGATTCAAAATCTATAAAAATAGTTCAGTGACAGTCATTAAAATATGTCCTGCAGATGACTGCATAATTTGGCTTTCCATTTTGTTCTTTTGTTATATAACCTTTAATTTGTTTACTTTTCCCCCCTTGCAATTTAGAAAACAAATCAACATATTCTCAGTACTACTTCACACAGCTACATTTTCACATTATTTATTTTAATTTTTTTTTGATACAGTTTGGTTAAAAGACTTTGATACATTTCCAAATACTGGTTTGACAAATAGATATTTCTAATAATATTACAAAACTTAGACACAAAGAGGTTATGATTTGTCTGTTTATGACCTACTGATACAGTCAGCAACAAAACCAAAGAACCTTTTCATCATGATTTCAAGAAAATTTCCTGTCACTTACATAGTTTACTCAATAATCTCAGACTATTTAGATGCCCTCCCAAACAAACTATTGCATTCTTGCCTTTTTTAAATCTCCCTTTGAGATCTACTTGCTGCAGCACATCCCTTTCTACAGGGCCTACGCAATTTAAAAAAAATATATATTATGTTCAAAGTAGGACCATTAATTTATAATTTTTCTGCAACTAGTTCTTTAAAAAAGTCTCTAAAGCATACTGGGCCTAAGTTCAAAATTTATGCATCATACAAGTTGCTGTAATTCATAATGAACCAAAAGCTTTCATGTGCACTGCTAATCTTGCATCAGGCTCAACATCTTATGAAAATAATAAAGAAGCATCTTACATCTCAGCAATAGAGACTGTTAGGCACAAAGGTTCATAAAGCCACTGCAACGCAAATACCGGGTGAATAATGAAAAATGTATTCTTCCCTCTCCCCTTGTGCAGTCAAACTCAGACATGCTTAATCTGTGCCCAAGCGCAAATGAATGGATTGTTATGAATGGATTGTTTATGCATAAATTCTTAGTTTTAATATTAAAATCTGTGGGGCTTTGCAATTTTTTTTTAAATCTAATCTACTTACAAATGTGTGGCAATTTGGGGTTTGGGATGTTATACTTGCAAACTACAGATAACAGAAACAAGAAATGAAGCACAGAACTATCTTGAGCAGAGGGGAAGGATATCTGGTTTAGACCTTTATCTTCAAAAAATCTGTTGAAGAAAACTCTGCTCTTTGCAATATGAAAGAGTTCACAATTTCTCAAGGGCACACCAACTGTAAAGAAAATACAGAAGTGATTTTTTTTTTCTTTTGGGATAGTACAGAAATTTGGATAGTCTCTTTGTTCAAGTAACTGAATTAATTAGCAGGCATCTACTGTGATTTCATGCTATTTAGGATATACAATACTCTCAAACAGCTTTCCTGTTCCCCTGAAAATGAATGTTTCTTCAATTCAATCTGACTTTTTTTTTTTTTAAGCCTTTCTCCTTTTTCTGCTTAGAAAATGAAAGCTCAATTGTAAATACTCAGTGCATTAGAAATAGAGTTTTGGCACGAGCTTTCTTTTAAAATGTCACAGACAATTCTTTTCCTTGCTCTACCCCGAAAGTTCTTCAGAAAACAGAGAAACATTTTTATACCAAATTTCTGGAGAGACAGTCAATCATTAGCTCTATCAGAAGCCCACCTTGGAACACCTAGATTGATGTCAAGGTCCATCCCCTGCCTGAGAAATGTCTGGTACACCATCTGGTATTTCAGATCTTGTCCATTTTCTTTTTTTTAATATGGAACTGATCTTTTGATAAAATGCTTGTTAAGTAAAGATGTAAGCAATATTGAAAATATCACCAATGCCATTTTCTATACACCCACTAAGGAAGGAAGACCAAAAATACTGCTGAGATGGAGGAGTAACACAGATTAGCTTTAATAAAAGAAATGAGTTGTCATAGATATAAAGCACCAGCAGCTTTAAGCAGGTGTAAACTGTGATTTTCAACAGTTTGTGAGGATGTGTGGATAGTGACCAGTACACACAGGCTAATTAATTAAGCTGGGCCAGGATTCTGACAATGATGCTTTTAATTTGGGCTTTTCTTTTCAGCTTTACAACTCAGTTTCTCTACATGGTCCTAGTGAAACGAAATATTTTGGTTCAGTTATTTAAAATGTCTGCATCAAGAGAACTCTACAGAAGTCAGACACTCTATTTACTTCACTTTAAATTTAATTGAAGAACTGCTCTGAGGATAAATGTACCTGATAGAATAAGAGGTAAGAAAGCTGTTTGAAAATGGAATTCCTTCATGTTTAATAGCACATCCTGGGCAGCAAAGTTTCTAATTAGGTAAACAAAAAAGAAACATTTTGAAACCATTGCTTACCTCAAAACCAACAACAAAATATTCAGGAACTCTTCAAACCAATACTTACATTAACTTAATATGTACTTAATTATGCCACAATCCATTTTTATTTGCTATTTTGAGTATATTTTTCATTAAAATTTGCATATATTCATCTCAGTATCTTTTTCAAAACAAAATTAATTAAATTATTTTAATATGATTTGTCATTGTAAACTTCTTAATTTAAAAATTTCCGGATCTGCCAGTATAGAATGATAATTTCTACAACATGAGTGTGTTGCTGACCACAGTTCATTATGGCTTTAAAAGATAATAATCTGCCCTTTAATCTCTTCTATACACTACATTCTACCTTCATTTTCATTTAATTTGCATTGCTCCATTACCTGTCATGTAAATAGTTTTCTTGAAGATCATTCATAAAAATACACACAAGTTAAATTCAGTTAGCAATGTACAATACACACCTGTGAAAAGACCCCAACTCTAGCAAGGCTATGTTGCTTTTACATAAAAATAAGAACAAACTGAGTAGAAGTATTTAATTTCAAATATCAAGATGAGAAATTACACATAATCAGTTGAAAATGCAAAATATTTGAATTAAAATGCTGAAAAAATATTTACACTATTAAAAATAAAGATATTCCAGGCTGTCCCATGTTCTCAAAAATATTCCGTAAAATATTCAGCAAATTAATCACAATTTAATTATGGAAACTTAAAACTCTTTTAGCCTTATGCAATTTACTTTTAAAGTATCCACTGTGATAAATATAGCTCATTGCATGTTTTTCTTCTGATTTACTTCAAATACCTACCCAAGTAAATCCAAGTTCTTAAAATATCTGTTGAATGAACATCTTGTAATTTAACCATTTCCCTAAGCCTCAGCTGAATTGTCTGTAAAAAAGTTGAATAAAATAGCAAATGCAACTTCAGTATGACCCCACATCTTCTCATTCATATTAAAAGAGGAGATGTTTACGTTTCTTCATTAGATCACAGAGACAAGATCTAATTTCATCACGTTATCTGAATTATAGCATTATCTCTCCCTACTGGGCCTCTTGTGTGGAATAACAATGTCAGCATGAACCCTTTACTGAATTTAGCTTTCTAGTTGTGTTATCACAAATTGGTTTGAGTGCACAGCCTGCAAAAATGGAGGATGACAAATCAAATAACCCACAAGGGAGAAGAAAGCTTTAATAGCTTCTTGCCTGTCGACTGGTTATTATAAGATGATGACAAACAGCACTACACTGGTAACTTTTCTAGACATTTGAACCATGATTTAGAATAGATTAACTCAAGATCATATTTAAAAAGTCAGACCTCTCAAAAGATGAAAAAGCATACTAGCAAGTCCACCTATGCTAGAAGATTATTATTGTTAAGAAAAATGAAACTTAATGGTAGTGAAAGATAAAAAACAAATCAAAGAGTCTGCAACCTCTGGAACCACACTCATCTAACAGTCTAGTAGTGTGCCTATTACTTCAATGTTAAAACTAAGGTCATAATTACTTTTTCACAGAGCATAACTTTTTAGAAGACGCTATGTCCCAAGCAGACAATTCTGGTTTTCTGACTTCTGAACTTGAATTTCCACATTATATGGAAGGAATAAAAATAAACAGTGTAGTAAGTATATCAGAAATTCTTCATACATGCAAACCAAGCACCAGAAAAAAAACATTATAACATAAAAGTGCACTTTTTTTTTCTTTTTAAAATTATTTTTTTTTCTCCTAAAGCATTTATGGAATATGGAATATGGGCTCCCTCCAGTGGTAAAATTATCATTCAAAAATTTTCACGCTTGCTCATATACTTAATTATATAGCCTAATAAACAAAAAAGTAACAGTCACACTCTGAAGGCTGGGAGTTCAAATCCCTTTTAGAATGGGATTTTATGTATGTCTTATTTTTTATCCCACATTATATCATATATATACACACACACAACTTTAATCACTTAATAAAAACGCCATAAAAAAATCCATAGGTTCCAAATAAAACATTTCAATGTTTTAAGTTTCTAACTTGTCTCCTTACCTCCTTACAAACTATCACCTCCAATTACTTTAGTTTTTCAGTCAAACTAGACCTTATCAAGAAGAAAATACATGACTTAGGAATTTTATGCACTCTATATTTCACCAGTTTTCCCATTTTTTAAGAAAAACTTGCATAGTGCCAAAGCCTACAGAATATGATTGGCACCTCAGAAGAGTGCATTAAAATTAATAAAATTAATCCTTTAGGGAAGAGGAAGACATATCTTCCAATTTTGGCCCAGATTTGCTCTGTTCCTGACCATCCCAGAATGCAAGACATGCTTTCATTATTACAGCCGTATCAGTTGAAGACACAGTAATCAATTTACACGAGTCTTCTTGGCTTTGTCTAACTCCAGAGAGAACGCAGCTTATAAGAAAGCTGCTGACTTTGTCCTGATTTGCTCACTATGAATTATTTCTATTTACAAGTTTTCATTCTCCACTATTTACTGTTCTCTCTACTACACAACATCTCACATCAGGCAAAGAGAGTGACTGAGACAAGCCATCTCTGAACATCTGACTGCTTGAAACTACAAAGCAGTTAAGCCACAAACGAGCAGTTCTTTTATATATATACTTAATTTTAAACACATGGTTTAGCTTTCTCTTATGGAACTACTTTTTGTTTGAAGATAACCTCTGCTCAGAAAAAAATACTGGATTTCAATTCTGATTATGAAAATAAAGGTCTGGAACTGATAGGCGGTTAAACTCATGGTAAAATTTCAATAGAAGTGTAATCATTAAGTTATAAAAAGTAATGCTAGCTTCTCACAATTATGTTGGCTCTCCAGGGAGTTCTGTCCTTCAAGAGTACCTCATCTGGAGGTTTTACTTTTTACACAAGGAAATGAGAAGCTTGAACATACTTACCTTTACCTTTATATTCTACACTATATCTCCTATGAAGCAAAATGTTTATTCAGGTATCGGCATTCCACATTAACAAAGAAAAGATTCTTAAAAGCAAGGCAGTCGATTATTTATTTTAATTTTTTTTTGATTTAATTTAATAAAAAAAAAAATAAAAAAATTAACAAAGTAATTATTTAAAAACTAATTAATTTTCAATAAAGAAAAAAACACACAATAATGTATTGTTAACTTATATAAAAAAAAAAAAAAAGACTTTTAAAAAATACAAAAAATAAAAGGCAATTTCTCCNAATCATTAAGTTATAAAAAGTAATGCTAGCTTCTCACAATTATGTTGGCTCTCCAGGGAGTTCTGTCCTTCAAGAGTACCTCATCTGGAGGTTTTACTTTTTACACAAGGAAATGAGAAGCTTGAACATACTTACCTTTACCTTTATATTCTACACTATATCTCCTATGAAGCAAAATGTTTATTCAGGTATCGGCATTCCACATTAAAAAAAAAAAAATCTGAAATGACCAAGTGGACGAAGTGATTACTTATAATCTCATTACTTTTCTTTTCTGAAAAACACACTCGATAACGTATTGTTAACTTATCTTCAGAAAAAAAAAAGACTTTTAAAAAATACAAAAAATAAAAGGCAATTTCTCCTCTCCTCATGAAACTAATAGTTTAAAAAAAAAAAATCAAGGGCATACTGGCATGATGCAGTATCTGTAGAGGAGATTAGTGAGAAAAGAATAAGTTAAATATAGGCAAGTTAAGTGAGATACAAGTAAAGCTAATCTGATCAAAATCTCAGGAATCGTAAATTCAGCAATTTCAGCATGGACAATGTCACCTCAATTGACTTCTTTTATTGGATTGTTCAAAACAATTAAGCTATTTTCTAAGTGGTAAGAAGACATAAATTTGCATTTGCCACTCATAAAAGAAGTATAGGCATTTTATCTGTGCAGTTGCTCAATTTTATAAATAGGTATGTAAATACTATCATGTTTCAATGCAACATAGCACATAAATTTATCTGATCTATCAGCATACCATGCATGTTTTGACAAAGAAAATAACTTCTCATTTTCTATCGGTTACTTTCACAAGATTATAGTTTCATACCTTCAGCATCACTCTCAAAATGTTTTTCTATTTTAATACTGAGATATGGAAGATGACTCACAAAGATTAATTCATGGTCATCCTAACAGGAAACACAAAACCACACACGGAGGGGAGGGATCTCAGAGGCCCCCTAACCACTGTTTCATTGACCTTAGACTGGTATGTGTGACTTCAGGGTGTTAGCAGTTTGCAAACAGGCATCTGAGGCACAGAAATAGCTCTTTGAAACTATCCATATGTATTGAATGAATGTACGAAGAAACCAGCAGTAACCTCTTTTAAACCCTACCTCTTTCGAGCCCCACCTCTTTCACTAGGATTTCGTCTTGGCCTTTTCCCAGCAGTGTACATCCAGTAACCAACTCATCACCCTTTGAAGTCAATGCCAGTATATCACTGACTTTAATAAGAATCAGACAGACTGAGAGCGGAGACAGATATGAGAGCTGGCATTTATTAGACCATCCTCTCAAACTTTGTCACAAAAGCAGAGCTGATCTCAAGACTCCAACACAGGGAAGAATAGTCGCTAAATAATCCCTTCTCGAATAAAGTTAGATTCCAAAATAGTTTTAACAGAATGCTCCAAGTTACTAGCTGTGTGATGCACAATCAAGTGGAAAGGTAAAGGTCCTCATAAACTTTGGAAGTTTGTCTAAGAGAAGGAAAGATGAGTTTCCCACCTTTCCTTAGAACAGCAAGCAGGTGGAAGCTTCTTCAAGACTCAGGAGAAAAAATCTGATACCAGGAATAAGAGAAGATACAGTGACGTTCCTCCTACATATCACAGACAAGACATAGGAGATTAAAGTGTGGCAAGGGCCCTCAAGAGCAAACACAAGACAGTGGCAAAAACCTAGAGAAGAAAGGCACAGGATGGTACTAGAGGCCCCCAGACTACAAATGACCCGCTATGGATCTCTGAAGGAATGAAACCTGAACACTTGGCTAGAAGTGTTTGTTGGACACTACAAAGAAAATGAAGATTTTGTAAATGACTTATGTAAAATATCCTACGCACTGTGAAAATAACAAGACATAAGGCAGTCACAGACTGTACAAGAGCAAGAACAAAGGAAGAAGAGAAAGGGAGGAATGGCTCCAACCTTAGCTTATTCTTGATTTAATTGTGCATGTCTTCTCTCAGCTTCAGCAGAAGACATACTCTACTTATTCATTTGCAATTCACCACACTTTGCCACTGTAGCTCTATGGTCATCATTGAAGTATTCCTTTTGCTATAGCAAAATAAGTAAGAATTTGTAAAAGCAACGCGTGTGCATGTCCGTCTTTTGCTCCAGCTTTCCCACATGATAAGTTGACAGATTTCCCAATACCAATTCACAGTAAACTTTAGCACAATAAAAGATATAAGAGCACAAATGCATTAATTAATTTGTGAAATACTTGATGACAACATGAGACTTTTCCTTGTTTCCTTTAGCTTCCTTTTCTAGGGAGATAACACCCATCATTTCAAATCTCAGTCTGCTGCTGGGAACCCATTAACGTGCCCTTGAAAGAAAGACTGGTGTAAAGGGGACTCGTATTTAGGAAATTACTTCCTCTAAGTCCACTTTCAATTTCTTTGTAACATGGCCAGAATGCTTAGTGCTTTAGGGGCTCAGGACATGGAGTGCTGCGATGGGATTAAGTTTCCTCTAATTTTCTATTACTTTTCTGGAGCACGATCAGAAAGCTTAACTAGGAAGAAAGCAGTGGTGATATACAGCAGGCAGTAAGTTTCTGCGATGAGAAAAAAAAATTGCTAATTCTTAAGAAAGAAGGGTTAAAAGAGTCTATGCAATATATCTACCTGTGTAACTCACTGCTACAGAAAATCAGTGAGGTGATTAAATTAAAATTTTAAAAGCCTTTGTAATTTTTAGGCCTCTAGCATTATGTGTTGTATCATATGCTGAAATAACAGCAAATGCATAAACTATATTTCAGAACAAAATACATTATTTCATTTGCACCAATCCTATATTATTTCTATTTTTCCTTCTTTGATGTTATTGCAGGGTTCGGTGTTTGGTTTTCTGGGGTTTTTTTGCAATGGATGCTGAACTGGATGAACTCCCTGAGAAAATTCAGGTTGGACTCGATGATCTGGTGGGTCTCTTCCAACCTGGTTATTCTATGATTCTATGAAGTATTTTCATGAATTCATACTGAATATTTGTATCACTTCACTTACTCCCCAAAACAGATTGAGCAAAGACTCAGACATTCTGCTGTTACCTAGCATACTGAGAGCTTAAGCACTCAGGAAAGAAGCAGAAGGCTACGTTTTTTCCTCAACAGGAGTAGGATACACAAATACTCAAACCAGCATGTTAGAATAATGTTTAGTGTACAGTAGTGTTAACTGTCGTCCTCAATAAGGATAACTGAAGTGGTAACTTTTTCCATTCATGACTTACAATTCAACATTAACAACTCCTTCCTAGGTCACAGAAGCACTGACAAAATGTTAAGTATTGCAAACTATATTAATTTTTAGTTGTTTAAGTAAACTTTTGAAAGCTGAAATACAATTGTGTACTTCTTTCTTCACTTTAAAACAAAAGAAATATTATATTAATACAGTACCTGCTGAATCAGAGAGACCGGGACTCTATAGACCAGTGATTGCTATTGTCACTGGGGGAAATATGATTTGAGTCAAATGACCATTTAGGTATCACAAATATAGTGGGTTGGCTTTACAACCGTGGTTACAGGTGCTTTACTACTATAGTGCCCCGTATTTAAGGATTATGATACTCTTCTAGTTTCAAGTCCCTAGGAACATAAGAATTTCAAGATAATGTTCCTTAGCTTGGGTGAATGACCCACCTCCAGGGATGAAAAGTGATTTAAAGAACCGTGTTTTTCAGCAGTCCAGTCAGAACATGCATTTCTGAAAAATGCATAAACCATTATATCAGGCCTCACAGGGGTAACAGCAGAGAAATTTTGAGATGGTGGATTCTCATTGCAGGTAGTTGGGGTAGGTATCTATGGGCTTTGTGACTGTGGGCCCTTAGGGAACAGTACAGACAACTGAGTACATGATTTTTTTCTGCTTGTGCTCTGCCTAGCCAGAAGCTATGCAGCTGCATTAGCACCTGATTCAGTACATCTTGTCTATTACCTTGGGCTTTACTTTCATGCAAACTATGGCTATGTGACTTCTGTCTGACTCTAAAAATAGGCAGACCAATTTTCTATCTATCTGCATTCAAAACCATCATAATGGAATACTACTTAAGAGTCCAAAGCTTTGAGAACTCAATGCTTTGTACAATGAGGTTGCTTTTAGTCTCACTGCAGCCAAGAGTATGACAATCTGATGAAACTTTACTTTCAGTATATGGCACAGGACAAATCCTCATTAATATTAATATAGCAGCCTATACATAAAGACCAAGATGATTCGAAGGGATAGCATTTAAAGAAAGAATATAGGTCACTGATCCTACTGTGTTTTTATCATCTCATGGTTATTATCTCCTCACTAGTCATGACATAAAATTTTACAGCTCATAAATATCTTATAAATTAAGAGCTCATTAAATGGCATTTATTTTTCTATGAAAAAGTTCTACTGAATAAAAGAATAATAATTCTGAGTAGGCAAGAAATATTATGAAACAGATGTAACATTAGATCCTGTATAAGAAATTCAAATAATTAAGTCAATGCTTCTAATAATTTAATTCAAATGTTATAATCTGGGAACTGCAGTAAACTCATCAGTCCTAACAGTTATAGTGGGTTACATTTTCATAGTTTATGATCTACTGAGGTATGCACCACACCACATATTCCATCTTTGAATGTAAATCAATAACTGTTCATATTTTTCATTTTTAAAAATGCAAAGTGCATTGACATTATACCTATCCAAGTTAAAACCTCAAATATTTGCCTTTCTGTAAACTGATGATTAGTAATTCAGATTTTTTTTCTTTGATCACCACGTAAATTCATTGTAGACTTATACCTCATAATGATCCATCTGTTAAGCTTTTTTTTGTTAGGTGTTAAAATTAGGAGAGGATTTGTTGGTGGGTTATTTTTATTCACAACCACATTAATGCAAGTCCTAAACTAATCAATTTGCATTATGTAGCCTTTCATGCAGTTTGCACACATTTACAGCTTGGTTGCTTTATCTAGTTTCATGCCTGTGAGACAGCTGTTAGGCATTTAGCTAATCTAATTCTAATCCCCATGGGGGTTCTGGTTTGGCCATTGAAAGGTGGAGTCATGGACCACAGTTTACCACCTGAAGTATCTATGTCACTCCTATTTAATTTATTTTTTTTCTCTGTGATTCCATATCCAAAATTTTATGTGAAAAGGTTCATCATAACTGTCTGAATAATCAGAGTGTAGCAGCCACTGGCTACAGTTTCCTTCTAATTTTAATTTTCTCATGGGTACGTTTAACATCTCTTGTATCTTTTAAGCCTATCATGCAAGGGGTAGTAAGCAAAGATTTTTTTTAATATATTCAATCTACATAAAGCATTTTCTGTACAGCATTTTGTTTCTCCTGCCACTTAAATTTCTTATCTTTTTTATGATACTTAAAGAAAGAAAGGGAAAAGAAATGATTAAACCTTTCCTTGTTTGATTGCATCCCTGCCAACAGATCATATCTGTAAAAGACCATTCAGCTTTCTCATTAAAAATAACCATCCCTAGATGACTAAAGTTAATTGGCCAGAAGTCAAGGAACATAATTGTTTAAATTACGAACATTTCTAAAAAAAGTGCATTATGATGAAAGTCATCTATTTATATTGTGCCATTTTGTTATGATTGTACTTTCAATGGAAATTTTATCTTGCTGTTAAAAATGTAGTAAAGTGAAAACCTGACAAAAATGAAACAGCTTAATCTGCTGAATACTAACAATCTTCAGAGCAAATTTATTTTCACAAAGGAAGTAAACTTAGATTTTCAAAAGTCAAAAACATTTTTTCCTAATGCTATTTATATATTTGAGTGCACGGCTGCTTGACAGCGAATAAACAAGCTTATATTTAAACAAGAAGCCAAGATAAAGTACTAGCTATGCACCAATCAATAGAAATTCTTCCTCTGAGTTTCAGTAAGCTTTAATAATGTAATCACAAACTATAAATGATACAGGCCAGTAAAACATAGTGCACCTACTTCAATTAACGGCAAAGTGTCCAGATCAACTTTTGCCCCCATCTAGCTATGCCATAGCCCAGCCTTAATCAAATCACACTCTTATTAAATAGCTGGCTTGAGCTGACCTCGCACATCTTCCCTTTGTAATCTAACGTGCTTGATATCTAAGGCTGCTATCAGTCTCTTGCTAACCCTCTCTATACACTCTTGCTAAGACCTGTTGACCTTTGGGTGTGAATTTACTGGTGAGTGGTTAGAAAGAGGGCAACTTCACCACCTTCCTGCCATTAATTTAGGTCATTGTGTCATGTCTATGTTGTGGCATGATGCTGGGCATCCACGGGTACCCAGCTGCATGGGGCCTGAAGTGCATCTGGGCTGATTTGACCCTTGGAAAAAGGTTTAAGAGGATGAATAAACCAGGCAGTAGGAGCACCAGCTTCATTCTTCACTTCCCTACAGGGACTTGTTTTTCTGCTTACTTTCAGTTCCAGTTTATCAGGGAACCAGACTCCCTGGTGCAGAGGGCAGCAGCAGCATAAAACAAAATTTGCCTTATGTGACATAACCCCAATTTTTTTCTTCCACCAATCCAGACAAAGACTTCTTCCCACTTCAAATCCAGGTCAGAAAAATAATTGCCCTTAAGTTACTAAATAAGAGTCTGTATGCCCTCAGCATTGGCAAGACAAATTCAGAAGTCATATTCTGCTATGTATCATAGAATCATCAGGTTGGAAGAGACCCATCGAATCACCAAGTCCAACCACATGTAGCAGTTTCAGAGATTAACAGCTGCCTGGGAAGTCAGTAGCACCATTAAATCTTCGATAGCTACCTTCACTACTAGTGAGAACTGCATAATATGATCTTCACTGTTCCTGCAGCACTGAATGTATGCATCCCTGGACCACACCAGTCTAACGTGTTTTCTGGCAATACACAGGGCCAGCTAAGCAGCATATGTTCCTTCAGTGCTATTAGTATCTGCTAAACAGATGGTATTCAAAGAAAGCATGTCAGTGTTGTCCTCTGTTCAAAAATGTGTCCTGAAATTCTCACAGCTTAAAAAAAGTACACTTTCCATCTCTAAACATCAGGATTTAGTGAAATACAAGGTGGCTGTGGTAAAATAACAGTAAGGTCAGGTGTATATCTTCTAAGCAAGAAATCACACAGAAAAGTAAATAAAGCTTCCCCTCTTATTCTGGATTCATTTCCTCACAATGTGAAGTACAAGTGCTTTCCAGCATTCTAAGATCAACTGGATATTGTTTGTACTAGATTGTTATTTACAGGTTTACTTGGCTGATTTATTCAGGCAAAGACCAAATGAAATTAAGCTGCCAAAATGACTTTCAAAGTAGGCCACTGTGAGCATTACTTCAACTACCTAAAAGACTTAATCTTAAATTTTGATTCCTCCCCTTTATACTGCCTAAAGACTTGAATTAGGAGAGAACCAGGTTTATCAATGCAATATGTTGAATTTTATTTTCGAAATTGGACACGTGGATGGCATTCAATTGAGCTTTAATCTCTGAGCTTTCTAGCAGTTAAATACTACAAACCCCATATCCTCCTCCCAAGGAAGCAGTGATCATTTCAAAATCATAAGTCATTCAAACTTCCATATGCACAAAGACAGTTCAAGTGCAGAGAACACTACACTTGGAGTATGCTGGAGTACACTTAGAGCCTGCAGCAAATGGAATACAATTTTCCTGACAGTTCAATGACTGTAACAGGGACCAGATTTTCAGACACATTACCAAGTCAGACAGGGGGCTTCCTATTAGGAGATTGAAAGCAAAATTTAAAAAATGCATTTTGAATTTAATTGGTGGTCCAGAATTCTTATAAGCACTTTGCATAATTAACAAAAGGTGGTCAGTTAGATGTCTGACATAAACTGAAAGCCATCTCCTTCTGTACCTGTCCAAGCAGCTAAGAGTCCTTCGTAACCCAAAGGTACCTATTTGGATCCTGGAGCATCCAAATATTTCCCAAAACATTTCAGAGCCTGGTGTTCTTCCAGACAATTAAGAAGTTTGCCACTTAGAAAACTTTTTATTTTTTAAAAAAAAAGGATCCTCAGCTCATGAGATATGAAATTGACCTAACCTGAGAACTTAAATTCCCTGGATACGTTTTCCCCATTGCTAATTTAGCAGCTTTTCAAAAGGATATTTATGTGCAAAGCATACTTTCTGCTCTCATTGCTGTATGAGAACACCTTTGTCCTCTCCTCTCATATAAAGGAGAGTACATGGGTTGACTAAGATAAACACCAATACAAACTTGGCTTATTTTTGATATAAGAAGGAAGTAAGGTATTTTAATCCTTAAATGAGGTAAACTATGCCTTTGAAACACTCCATAGGGAGGTAACTACCGTATATTTATACGTGCACAATAAGTGTACTACTACTCTAGATGTTCCAGTGTAATTGCTAGAAGTAATAATGATATATGATGATGTATGTGATGACAGTTGAAGGAAAGAGACAAATATTTGTCTATAAAATGTCTGTGCATGCACAACCTACGGCATTATATTATACGCCAAATGCTTTGGCCTGAGCTGAGTTAAGTATGATATACAGTAAGCATTTATTGGACATGACAGTTCAGTAAATCTGTATTTTGGTCCTATAAGAAAACTGAAAGCAGATTTGCTATTCACTAGAATCTTAAGAAAAAGGGTTATTCACCAGTGCTTAATATCAACTCTTAGGAAGGATTCTAAGTCTTTTTTAGACTTTTTCTTTTTGGCATTTTCAGAGAAAACTGTACCAGAAACTCTAACCACCAAAGACACCAAATCTTTCAACACCCACACAAATAATGGTTTGAAGAGTCTCATTTCTTTGTCCTAGCAGAACTGCTCACGATATTTCCACCTAAGGCTGCATGTAACATGGGACTGAGGATGCAGTACATAGGGTAAAGGGAAGAAAATAAAGTATAAATTAAATATCATACACTATGTCAATACTTAAATTTCTGCAAATATATTCCAAATGGCTCACATATTTAAGTATATTTAAATTTAAGTAGATTTTGCCATGATAGGGAAGGTGAGGAAAGGGAATCAAGAACAATTTAAATCAGATGAAGATATTAGATGAGAAGATTTGCAAAAACTATTTTAAGCTCAGGCATTCAACTCTCGATGTATTTGAATTTGAAATAAAAATACTTCAATGATGCAACTAGTTTACATGATTATCTAAAGCTTATGCAAAATATACAGCTCTACTTGAGGATGAAAAATAAGCTGGAAAATGTCAAGAAGGCAGCCTCTGTCAGATAATTGTAGGTCTGTTGCTTAACCAGTAGAATACAAAAATCAGGGCATCAAATTAAAGTAAATCATATGCTTTCAAGTTTGCAAAGCTATTTAAGGTTTTGATGTTATCATAAGAGTAAAAGAAACACTTTTATTTCATTGGCAAAGTATATACCTACTATTAATAACAACAGAAATATTAGCCGTATATTACCATTATGAAATAAAAATATGGAAACACAAGACAGTTTTTGCATGAAAATACAGACAATTTTCCCATACATAAAGTGGCCTTTTATGGAGATACTCTAATGAAGAATATTTCTACAGATAAGAGTACTAGGAGAGCTCTGACACCATTAAAATCCTATTTTACAAAACACAGTAAAAAGTCTGATTTTGAGAATCTGTTTTTCTTCAGTCAAAACTTCCTTTCAATTAGAAACACTTTTCTCTTCCACAAATATTGGTCAGATTTATGAAGTCAACATGAAGTTTCATGTGAACTACTTTTTTTAAAGATGTAAAACTCAGAGGTAGAAGAATTGTAAAAACACAGTAATATTGCAATTGAGTGGAAGATAGGAATGCTTGGAGTCGATGATCCAAGAGATCTTTTCCAATCTGGTGATTCTATGATTACAGTTCTACCAATATGCTCTTCATTATGAGCTACTATGATGCTTTTATAATAGAGTAACAAATTGATTGACTCGACATGCATTCATAAGTAGATACAGAAATGTCCACAATGAATGTCATGTTCCAGAGAAACTGAAGATCTGATGGCATGGCATTCTTAACAGTAGCCTGAACAAAGGTCTTCTAGTTAAGACAAGAAACTTCAAATTTGAAAGGAAAAATACACGAGCACACGCTTTTGTTTTGATAGGATTTTCCTAAGCTTCTATAGCTTTAATAATTACTTTTCCTTGTGATTTTTAAGCTTTACACTTTATTAACTTTTTTGTATTGAACAGAGAAACAGGATAATCTCTACAAACTGAAAGGTATGATCCTAATTTAAAGGACCACATAGCAGATAAAAAAGTGGCACAAGAATCAGCAATTCAAATTCATTTGAAACAAATCACAGGTGTTCCTGGCCTCGATATCCTTAATGCAATTATATAAAGGAGATTTCAATTTTTAAATATTTCATTATTTTATTCAGAAGATAGTGATATTTTATTTCTTCAGAGCAGCCTTACTCAAATTTTGACAAGTTAATGATCAATTACAGTACTGAGAAAAGGAGGATATCAGGGTTCTTACTTTTCATTAACAGCATCTGATGTCATGCCCAAAATGAGTAAAGTATGTCACTGCTTTCCAGTTTTATAGTTTTATAGTATGCACCACAGAACACAGTCAACAACCCTGTGAAGAAGAAAGTATATTTCATGAGACAGTTTACTACTTCCCTGACTGTGCCAAGACTCAATCAATCAAAACCAGTCATACTCTTTACTGTTTGGCTGAGAATTTACTTCTCCAGGAATAAAAAATATGCTTTTCAAGCACACTGTCACGAGTCTAAACCAATATCACATTCTGCCTGACTGAACTGAGTAACTATCCCCCAACCAGAGTAAAATATCTTCTAACAGCCTAAGTAAAGCAGTTTATTAAAATTAAGATTTAAGACATGTGAGCTATATAGCTCAAAAACCACACAGTAATACTATTTCTTTTAATGTTTTTTGTACAGACTTGTTGATGCTTTCATGAATTCCAAATAATGTCTTATGATTAACATCAGGAGAGTTATCACTGAGAGTGACTGAAGTATGACTTTACCCCATATGCCATATAGGCATACATGCTTTATATATAGGTTTATTATAAACACATATGCTTATTTATAACAAACATTCTGTTTAAATGAGCACAATTACTCACAAAAGTAATAGTTACTGTTCAGTTTATATCCTTGCTGAATTAGTGCCTTAATTTTTAAATACTGGAATATGGGGATTTCTGATTTTTACCTTTGAGATAGAATTTTAAAGCACTGCTTTTAAATGCATCATGCAAAATTCATTATAGCCACCAAATTATTATAAAAAGGAACATTGCAAATACATTTGCAGTTGTCAAGTCTATTTTAAATTATCTGAAATGATGGCTCTAGTTATTATCAGTAATATTAAACTACCCTGCCTTAAATCCCTTTATTGTATGCTCTATCATCATTAGAAAGATCAATAATAATTAAGTAATGATCTAAGAGATTATTATTATCATCTGTAATCTATTTCAACTGTATATAGTAATTAGGGAGAGATCTTTAAAAGAAAATCAGTTCATATTTAATGGATATTTGACTAAATCCCATGACTTCCAAACGCAGTTTCATATTGACAGCACCATTCCACAGGTAGATTCTGATGTAAAAGACAGATCAGGTATATAAAGTGAAGTGTTCTGTTTGGAACTGAACAGGAAGATACTTGTGGGCAGAGGAGGTAGAATCTATTATCACTATTCGCTCATTTCCTTTCCTTCTTGATACATTCTCCCATGGAGAAAGATGTTCTGCAACAGCCTATTTCTACTCCTTTTCTCCCAAGAAGCTTATAAAATGCAAGACTTAAGAAGCACAAATAAGTCTTACTTCCTATGCACACACAAACAGACTTTCCCACATGTCAATATTTGCACCTAAGCACTATGTGATTCTAACCCTAACCCAAACAGATAGTCCAAAAAGTATCAGCCTTTAAAAAAGCAGAAATAAAAGAAATGTTTTGTTACATAAACCCAAAATCTAACATTAAACTTCATGTTTCCTAAACACCCAAGTTCCTGTCTGCACAGATAGCTGGCTCCCAATTCAATTCAAAACATTTTGATTCATAAATCCACAAAATATTACCAAAATCCTATTACACACAGAATATCATGCATTTTCAGAAATTAAAAAGTAGTATTTATGCAACATGTATAACCAAGAAACAGACAGTTACTGTGATTGTAGTTTGTCTTAAAGTACCATAAATTGAGTTGCATGGTTTATAGCCAGGACTAGGCAGTCTCAAAGTGGTGTCAGAATCTCAGGGAAGCAGTGGACTGTATGGCACTTGAATAAACATAAAGACAAGTCAGATATCAAGCAGGTAGAATGTTTACGAAAAAAAAGACAACAAAACTGTCACATTAATCCATGCATTACATTTACTTACCTTCCTGAAAACATCTGTATAGTTTGAACAAATTCATGAGGAGGAAACATCTAATTTACTGGCAGTACATGTTTCCTGATAAAATTATCAAGTGCCAGGAATCAAATCATTTGTTGTTTATTAGAGAGCCAGAAATTTAGCAATGGATGGGGAAAATATCACTACTGTCTACCCTAAGACAATCAAAAGGTATGACAACCTATGGAGCTATTTGCAGAGGTACAACCCCTCTGTATCCAGTACTACATTAAATTCTTTTATATATATATGTGTAAAGTGATAGACAGAACTAATGGATCTGCACTTTGGGAGTACTTACTCTTCAGTAATACACTGGCAGTTCAAGAGGTAAGCACAACAGAAATCTTGTAGAAATAATTGAAGGTTTATATGACTGCATAAAAACTATTAGAAGCCAGACAGCAAACAAACAAAAAAAAAAGCAACATAAGTAGCAGTTAAGCCATCAATGGCTGTATCAATCACGACAAATTGAGGTGAACTCAGAGATAAACGTGAGGATGTTCTGTCCAAGGGCTAGCAATCACCTGAATTTTCCTACACACAAGCTATTTTCTTCCTGAAAATCCTGTAATATTTTGAAAATACATACTTGTCCTGAATTTCCAAACTTCAGGTAGCCTTGGAAAATTGATACTGCAATCTGACTACTGCCTAACAGTCAGCCTTGGACATGACCACAGCACACATGACCAGGAACTCAGGATGTAGGACAACTCTGTTGTATATACTGTATGTATACTTGCTGTATACACATTAATGATGATGCCAATACTTTCAAGTCTGCCTGTAATCCCAGGCAGATATATGGGAGCCAGTCTCAGAGCAATAAACCTGGTAATAAATCTGCAAAGTATTCAGGGGACTGCTTCATGAAATATATCAAGAGGTCTCCCTATTTATGATCTGGATAGTAACTGTCACCATTCTCTACTGATATCCATTTGTTTGGCATACACTAAAACTTTCTGATCTCCTTTTTTCTGCTCCCAAATTTTCCCTCTAAATTTCTCTATTTAGACATCAAGCAGAGCACCCTTATGACCACAGAATGTATTCAGAAGTTCACAGACTTTTCACCTTTCCTTGCATTGCCACTTCCAAATGTGAGGAAGTGAGATCATCTTGTACAAATTTTCTTAACAATGTTCAACAGTTTTGACAAACAGTAACTAACAGTAACTGCAAAGGCTCTGTGTTAGTTAGAAGACAAACTGCAGAAGTCATCTTCAAGATCACTAACTCTGGGGATGCTTGAGGAATTATATCTTCATAACATATCCCATTCAGAATGCAGGCAGAATGCATTGAAGGAATTGGTTTTTGTGCCATGATCTGCAATACTTATATTTGGGATGATACTGTAACCAAGGCTCAGGAAATAACTTAATCAGATGCCTTTGTTAGAAGATCAAACTAACAAAAGACGAGATTGATTAAATTTTAGAAAATCTGTGGAAAATTAAGGCTATTCAAAGTAATTTGGACACAGAACTCCTGAGACAGCAAGTGTCAGCTTAAGAAAAGTTTCTGTTGCTAGGAGACTATAACAATAAGCTCTCTATGTAGTAAAAGTACTTTTCATATATCAAGAAGAAAATGGCTTGATTAAAGAATTAATGAATGCTAATTAGTGTACCTAGCGGCTAATAATAATAAATTCATTCAAGAATGGTAAGAGTGCCAGAAACCTGTCCTGATGGCAAGCTAGTTGCTGTCTTAGTTTTGTTTGCAGCAGATTCTCCAGCTGTCACTCCAATCTCAGTGAGTTACCACTTTTTCATATACAGAGGTCACCCTCCTCCCCACCAAGAAAGTTCTCAAATAATTTCTTCAAGGACTTTTTTATTCTTCAAAGCAGGTCTTAGAAGAAATATCAGAACATGCAAAGAAATTCTTCTGTTCTCTTTTCTTGCAGCTGCAAGATGTTTTAGACCTTTATCTATCTTAGAACTGTGAGAAGGTAACAGTCTTCCCTTCAACATATCAGCCTTATCCTCTGTAGCCCCAAGTATCCTGGGCAGGAAAATAGTTGGACAGAAATCAAGTTATTCTTTCCCAGCTCAGATTACTGTTAAAAGTAAAGAAGTAAACTGTAAGAGGATTCAATTCCTTCACATTGACCTGGAATCCCAAACTATTATGTACCTATTTTGATGTATGGGAAGATAGGTGCTTAAGATGGCAGATAGAAAACAAAAATCCTCTCTCACCCTTGTCAAAATGTATGGATGCTTTTCAAGATGCTAAATTTTAGTGCATGGTTTGGCTAAGCACATGCACATGACCATTTACAACAGCTCAGCATTAACTCAGTAAGCCATAGGAATGCTAGTAATTTTTATTATCTCCCATACCTTATATCCTTTTTCAGATAATGCACACCTGGCCAACCCATCACAATGCAAGAAATTTGCACTACCTCATGGAGCAAGTGAAACATTTATTCTTTTTGTATTGAAAAGACAGTGAAAAGAAACTAGTTAGAACCAGGTAAACATATATTAAAGACATGAATTGCCACAGATGTTTGTTAAATCCTTGACTGACCATAGGCACTAGCCAACCTCATGAACAAAAGCATTCTCCAGTGATTCCAGCACATTAATCTTTCTTCACTTATTCTTATTGATTTAAAGGGTACTTCTACAGAGGTTAAAGATTTACACAGCTGCTTCATCCAAAAGGTGCTGAACCAAGTCAGTCTAATAACAGGGAGACTGAAGTGACTTTTGTATTAACAGATACCATTCCAGTTCTCTGCTTTATGAAAACCATAAAATACAACTCTACATAAAGACATGAAAGATGGACATCGATAAAAAGGATATCAGTTCTAGTATGAACAGATATACAGAGGATGACAAATGGACCATAAAATATATCCCTTCAGGGAGCTAGCTTGTGAAGACTTGACAAAAATATAGGTGCATTATGTCATGTTACTCTCAGTCAGCATAAGTAAAACTAGCATAGATAACACCATTCAACCCTCTTCTCTCTTCATAGAAAGAAAACTGATCAATGAACGACTTATCTATCCTGAACACAATAAATCTGCTGAGTTCAACAAAGTAGTTGCAAAAGATGTTTGAATACAACAAATAACCTGGATACAAATTCTCTGGATGGTCACGAAGGACCTCCCATATCAGGAGCAATAGAGACTTATCGTAGATAAACACCTTGCTAAAGTCTTTAAAGTACACCTGTGAGAGAAGTGTCTGTTGATCTGGGAAGGCAGCAGGAGCTGTAATGCAGCTCAACATAATATTGCTTTGAACTAAAGTTCTCAACTCTTCCCAAGAAACCTACTATGAAGACCTGTCAGACCTAACTGTGTTGGTTTACTACAAAGAAAAGTTCTCTGTGGAACTTTATCCATGTGAGAGCAGTTAGTCTGAGTGAGCAGTTGTTCTTGTTTAGTAGATACCTAAAACATATATGTTATATATATTCTTTACATGAGATAAATATATACACACTTATATATCATACTTCATCTAATGTAATGGGCTCCATTTCAGCTTTGAGTTTGATGCTGGGTAGCATAATAACATAGGTATAACACTTTAAGACTAAAGATGGCTCACTTCTGGTCAGTATGGAGAGCAAAAAGAACTGGAATCCATCTTCATCTTTCTACCCTGTAATATTTCTAATAGCATGAAGAGTCCTGCAGATGCCTTCTGGGCCTTCAGCTGATACTATGGTTTACCAAAGAATTTTCAAATCTCAGTACAAAACAACTTCTCAGGGATTTGATAAAGTGGACTCAAAACTCTCTCCTCCAAAGTATCTGGATTCCTAGCTCCACTGCAGCTCTTTCTGAGTCAGCTTTTACCTCTTGCATTTGACATCTGTGATTCTGTGATCTCTGGAAAACCTTCCTCATATGTCATCTCCTTCTTTGGGCTATAATCTTATATGCTTTTCCTCATCCGGAGCAGTGTCCAGTTCTGTAATCCTCAACATATGAAGGATATGAAACTGTTGGAACAGGACCAGAGGAGCTCTACAAAGATGATTAGAGGACTGAAACACCTTCCATATGAGGACAGGTTGGGAGACTTGGGTTTGTTCAGCCTGGAGAAGAGAAAGCTCCAAGAAGATCTTATAGTGACCTTTCAGTACATGACATAGGACTACAAGAAAGCTGGAGAGGGACTATTCATAAAGGCTTGTAGTGATAGGACGAGGGGGAATGGGTATAAACTGGAGAGGGGCAGATTTAGACTTGATATAAGGAAGAATTTCTTCACCATGAGAGTAGGGAGGCACTGGAACAGGTTGCCCAGTGACACTGTGGATGCTCCACTCCTCAAGGTGTCCAAGGTCAGGTTGGATGGGGCCTTGGGCAGGCTGACTCCACATCCTATCTTCAATATCTGCTGGGATTCATGCAAGATTCCCAGCTCATGAAGTCTCCCTCAATCTCCTACACTTCTTTGTCTTCATTCAAAACTCTTTAGCTTTCTCTCTTAAGACATAATGTGGTATATGCACGTTTTCTCATTCCTTTTCTAGGAGTTTCCATAGCCCTCTAACTGTCCTCTCCAGACCCCTATTCCCCTTGAAAGTCACCTTGTGTGGAAGTCACACAAGGAACATTAGGAACTCTTTCCTAAGCTACTTGCCAATTTCTTGATAATTCTTTCCTGTAGAAGGTGTCAAATTTTATGATAAGATGACTAGCTCTTAGTCAGTTGTACTCTAATAAGGACCATGTTATTGGGAGAAAAAAAATTCAATACACATTTAAAAAATCAACACTAGGATTTAGAAGCAGATATAGCATCAAGAATTAATTTAGAGTGATGATTAACAAAGTTATCTCTTTTAATAATTTGAAGAAACGCAGTGAAGCAGCAATATTTCATTATTTGTTATGTAAAATCAAGGCTTTATCCAGTGCAATGCAGCCTGAAGCCACACTGTCAAAGTAACAAATAGATCTGAAATAGTAGATGCCATCTTTTTGGCACTCAAATACCACATGAGAGTTTAGGCTTCTTTCGTGTGTAATAACTAGATTGTTAATTCCCCTATGAAAATGTAGCCTAAAAGATTTGGTTGAATTCGATTAAGCTAACTCCATGTTCCTTACCGTTTCTTCTCATGATGATTGTGCCTACTGAACTCAATGACAGTTTGAGTGAAAAAAAGAGTGCCGATCAGAGACCTTGGAGACTGTTAAAAACAGTCTCTATAAAAAAATTATTACAGGTTATATTCTGCTGAAAGTCTGCAAAAGATTTTTTTTTCTATAATCATAAAACGTCTTATAAAAAAACTGTATGTAGCAAGGACCTTTTAAAGGAAAAAAGAAAAGTCTATACGACTCTGCAGCAGCAGAAGTACATCTGCCATATTTATCACCTTGTAAATGGCATTCTCAAGGTACTACACTGCATTTTTTAAGCTAAGTGCTTTCCAAAATATTTGGAAGTTAGAGAAAGGTGGAGTGAATTGGAATTGTGATGAATTCCTCTTTGAGTATATGCACCTCTCTGTCACTGCCCACTTCTACAGGGTATGGCTCCACAACTTCAAGCCAGGATCACTGTAGCAGTATGCACTTCTTCCTCTGCTTTCCACATTGTAGCTGGAGTATTGCAAAAAGATAATACAGTGATAAATCAATGCTATTCAGGTGCTAAAAGTTGATACTGACTTCTATGTCACAAGAATTTATTCCCATGCTTACTATGGGATAATGGTAATGAAGATGGATGGTTTAATGATGATAGATCAATGCACACAACACAAGGAAGCGGGGGAGCAGGGAAGGCTGTCAATAACTGTGAAAGCCTTAATGCACATTTCATAAGGAGGGCAAGAAAGTAATCACATTAAATTTCTACAATTATTTTCATGTGTTGCTCATACGTATGTTTGCTCACACATGGTATCCAGAGATACTCTGATTATTATGCCAGGGAACACGACCAGGAATTTATCTGATAGAATTTGGTGAGCAATATGTAACTGTCCCTGCAAGATAACCAAGCAGACTTTTAGATTTTGCAAGAAGTTCTGTTTTCCAAATTACTACTATTCTATTCATAGAATCGTTTGGTTGGAAAAGACCTTTGAGATCATCAAGTCCAACCATACCCGTTCACTACTAAACCATATCCTTTAGCACCTCATTTACCTATCTCTTAAATATCTCCAGGGATGGTGACTCACCCACTTCCCTGGGCAGCCTCTGCCAGTGCCTGATAATCATTTTGGTGAAGAAATTCTTCCTGATGTCTAATCTGACCCTCCTTTGGTGATCCTATAGCTAACAAAAAGAAACCACCAGTAAGGTCAGCTATGGGAAAAGACATACTTTCTGGATTAAAAAAAATAAAGAATTGTGTCTTACAAAATTATAATAAATTCTACCCGAGAGCCAAATGCTTCTCTAAGGCAAGAACTTTACTTCCCTGTGTAGGGTCATTTTTAGGCTATGATATGCTAGCTTACAGTGAAGCATATCTTGGTCTTATTAAAATGACAGAAATAGAATGCAAGTAAGCCATCTAGAAGCAACTATAGCTTTCTGAGGGCTAAATAACTATGACGTTAGTCATGTGCATGCAAATAAAAATAAAACAGTATAATTGGTTTCTTGATTAATGATAGCACATACTGACAATGCTTCAAGCTACAGTTCTTGGACAATTGGGAATCAAAAGAGCAGAGTTGATGACAAGTGTGGCTGGAGGTAATGTGGTTTCTATAAATACGAAATAGTGCTGAGTTGTATCTATTAACAGTTATCTCTGCTGAAATATTTCAAAATGTCAAAGAGTATACTACTAACTGTCTGGAAAAAAACCAATAAAACTTGGCATTTAAGAAAACCCACTATTTGTATACATTTCAATAAAAATATTTTATGAATCTTGAACTACTGGTTTACCAGGCAGAGAGCAGTTGTTGTGTTTACCCTCTTCCATCAAAAAAAAAAAAAAGGTAATTCCTACACAAGTGTTTCAGCAGAGTTACTAGCATTTTTCCCAAGTCATAATTGTATTGCTTATATCCCAGGAGAGACATTGAAGTGTGTGTTGAGGGACAAAGGAAAAGACAACAAATATACATAATACTCCAGACAACAAAAATACTAAAGAAGATTACATTTGCTGACGATAGGCAGAATAATTAAAAAGTTCAGAGATATAATCCTTTAATGACTATTAACATTTATCATCAGGTTAGTTCTTCTTAACACATTTATGTCCTGCATGAGTTATCAACCATCATCACATCAGATATAAATTTTAAACTGCATTACTTGCCTTTTATATGTATTATTATCTAGGGCTAATTTATATTCATTACCTATGGTGCATTGTTCGTAGCAAATATTTGAGTTCAGAGATTTTTGAAAAATGATAACAATAAAGATGGTATTAAGTTTTTAAAAACGCTATCATGTGTATGCAGAGCATAGATTCACACATTAACGGTCACAACACACACCACTGACTACTGAAGTGCTTCTGTATAGAGTCAAATTTAAACGTGATGCAAATAGCCATCGTACCTAGGAAAGTATAAATGCATTTGTCAAACTTTAGAGTTTTCTCGACAAATGTGCTCAGTTTTCATTAACGTAAACATTCAGAATGAAATACAAAGTAAATAATTTAAGATAATCTAAGCATATAAGGTTAGTGCAATACAGTGGTCAAAGTCAGTCTCAAAGATTGATGCATTTTTGTTGCATACAGAAATACAAAGAAATCATTAAATATTATTACCTTTCATCAAAGGAAATATGATTGTGTTGAAAATTCAATCAGGTTTCTTTGTCAGTCTAATAACAAGAATTTTAACATGCTGCTGCCAAAACCCACTGAAGCATAGTATTGTATTCAAGAAACAGACTACAGCTAGGTTCTAATTCTCTGTCTGGCTGAGAACAACTGAAAAAATCTCATTTTTCTCTGCACTTCATACAGAATAAATCAAGAAAAATAACATTAAAATGGAATAATGACAAACTACACCTTTTTTTTTCAAATTCTTGTGCTTTTCTTTTTATAGTCTTACACATTAACTTACCCAACAGCATTGCACTCACTGCTAATGAAAAGAAAGCAAGCAGTACAAATCTTCTTAAGCCTCCCGAGGCAAGAAAACTATTACAGAAATGAATAGAAGAAAGTCTCTGGAGCCTTTCCCTTGCCTGCTTGTTTTACAAAAGGCAGTAAGGATCACACCGATAAGTGTCAAAGCCGAATAAACCACTAGCAATTGGATTTATACCCTTTGGGTAGTTAGTCCTTCATAGATGACGATTCGACTTTGTCCAAAAAACAGTATGTGAGAAACAGCGTAGAATCTATCAGAGGCTGTAGCCAAGCTTAAAATTGGAGACAAAGAAACAGTTTGCTTCTAAAGGTTTGCAAGGGAGGGCTTGTCACAGGACATTAATTCAAGCAAGCTGATGTTACATCAAACCAGTGCATCTAAAAACAGTTAATCTGCAGCTTTTCACGTTGCATTCTACAAGGCATTTGGCTGCAGAATACAGGAGCCCCTGGGTTTAGTGTCGCTTAAGAACAGCAGAGCTCTCTGTTCTGCCCTTTCACATTAAAATGCACATTTAGCATCTAGAAAACCATGTGGTAAACTGTGGGATTTTTTCCTCAAGCTTTATGATGAACTGCAGCTGGCATCTAATATTATGCATTTGATTAAAATTACTCTCCTGCTTTTGTTGTAGGTAAACTTACATATAAGGCAGCTTTGAATTACAAAATATAGACGATTTTCTTCTAAAGCTATCAAAAACAGTCACGGGAGAACCTGACAACAACTAGGCAACATTTGATGTAATAGCTATTTTCTGAGCTAAGCAAGAGGAATGGTGGTACATTTGTATTTCTTCTATTATTTTTTCCATATCCTTGCATTCATTGTAGATAGCTGGTCAAATAAATTGATATCGAATTGGCATTTGTCTTTAGCATTTCATTGCATAGAAATACTGAACATTTTATGTGCTTTTGAACTACACAACAAAAAAAATCATAAGCTTAAACTAAAAGCTAAAGTTTAAAATTTAATGCATTAGGAGCTAATGCTGAAATGCATGAGGATTTTACTCATTCATTGAAATAAGGGCCCTGTGTACTCAAAAAACACTGTATGAGTAACTATAAAATTAATGAATGTATAACCTATGTATCATAAACAAGTCTCAACTTGTTAATAATGAATCCTATTCTACTCCTTAACTTTCTTTTTTTCTTTCCAAAGGTACTTATATTTTGATTGTATTCTGAATTCTGAACCCATCCATTACCAATGGAAGTTTGTAACCTTTCTAGTCCAAACAATTTTGTATTGGTAGGATAAGTAACGTGTGCAGAAATCTGACTAAGAAGTGATCTGAACCAAAGGTGATATTCACAAGGATAATCCATTTTTTTCTTATTTACTACTAAAAAACCACTGAAAAATTATCTCCTAGTGTTACTCTAGACACTCACTCTTCCTATTCATGCTCCCTTATCCTGCTGTGCATGACCCTCAGCTACTCCTGTAACTCTGACATTCCTTTCTGTTGATGCTAATTGAATTTGTCTTTGCAAATATTCATGGCACTATTTATAATTTCCATTTCTGTGCATTCTTTGCCATTTGCACAGAAAAGGTCTATGCCTTTACTTGCCATGCTGTTTTACCATGTGTTTCTGACTATTTACAGGGCAGGAGCAGATATTGGGTCACACAAGTGATGGTTTTCTAATTTAGGACTGATGTGTCTGTAGGGTTCTTTACAACAAGTATAATCTTGCAAAACATTGAGGTAATTCTTGAATTTTTCATTTTTTAGTCAATTATGTTATGGATGATAAAATTTAGAAATAGAGAGGAATGGAGTTTCTGCAATATGCAAAGTCAACAGCATTATTCAGTTTCTGGCTCAGATGAAGATGTGGATTACCAGTCCAGCCCACAGGAATCCTGTGGTAAGTAACAGCAGTAATACTTACCCAAATATTGGTCTAAATACCAACTGGGGCAGAAATATTAGCAATATTTTTTGATGACAACTAATGAACTACAAATAGGAAACCCTTCCATCATAAATCACAGTCATTTGTGTGCCAGTTAAACAGTAATTAAGTTCCAATCACTGTTTTATGTCTTCATAGCAGAGCGTGAGTGGCAGAGCTCTGTACTCCAGAGTAACTAGCTAGGGAGCACACTCCAGCACCTTTTGCAGTGTAAAAATGCCAATTTACTCTAAGCTGTCCTAGTCACTTAAACACTTCAAAGCAATTCATTTGCAACTGCACTTCCATGCAGCTATAAGACAATGTGACCTTTTTGTTATTTTAACATTTCTTCTTATACTGAACATCTGTCTACAGAATCTGTGTTCACTGGAAAAAGCTAATAATAAAGATGTTGAAGGGAATGTAGAAAAGAAGTAAATCAAGCTAGCCTGTTATGTTAAATGTAATCAGTTCTATAATGTATTGTACTCCAAATGGTTTTAAGTGAACAAAACACCAATCTAAGATACAGTGAAAGAATATTTAAAAGTACAATCTCTGTCACCAATTTATCGCACTGAAATAGACTTACGCTGGATGCAGTTTGGATTTGTAAATGAAGGAAGTTTTAGACTTTATTCTTAGATTTTAGCATAAAATGAGCAGTATGAGGCATACCAGTAGAAGCTGTGGAGTCCTTATGAGAAAATTCCACCTGATGAAACAGGGCTTGAAAGAAAAACAAAAGGGTGTTTCTGTTAGGACTAAGAAAAAAAAAGAAAAAGGCCACAAAATACAGGTTTCTTAATGCAGTCCTGAAGACAGCCTGATGGAAGGATAAGCTAATTCATATAGCTCTTCCGTGCAGTCTCCCAGTAGCTAATTCATTCTGGTTGATAACTTCCCAAAGTAGCATCATGATGTTCCAGTAATGGCAGTAACGACTTGTTCCTCCAAACCCAGAGCTCCGTGTGCTTGACACTCATACTGCACACTAAAACTCTTTGCAAAAGGAAGATTTAGAACCTCCTATGAATTTCAGTGCTGAACTAAAAGTGTTCCCCACTTTTAGAAAAGGACCCATATAGACTCAGGATGTGGAGGAAGAAAAGAAAGGAAAAAAGGCAAGAACAAGTAACAGTAGAATACAGTTAAGCTGCTTTCCATTTGCCTTCACGGCAAATTGTATTAATCTCTTAAACCTTTTCTTTGCACATTGGAGACTTAAAATTCACTTTTTACTACAATTTTAGCTGTCATTCAACGTACAATTAAAAAAAATAATATAGTAAAAAGCAGTACTATAAGGATGCTTTAGTCTTCTTGTATATTATGTGTGTTGATTCTGTTGAAATGTGAAATATTGTGCTAACTAATTCATTGATGAATTCTCAGTATATCTAAAATCCTCATTCTGCAAGATGCCTGTAGTGTGGTAAAGGTAATGGCTTAAAGGTAATTAGCCATTAGCTATTATTTTTATTTGCACAACTATGAACATTAATTTAGTATAAACATGCAGCATTTATTTCACTTTAAGAGCTAAATAGGAAATTCATAATTCTAGCCAACATGTGATATCACATGCAGAACTTTTCAGATCTTTGAACTCTGAAATATAATTAGTGTATAGCCTATCTGTAACACTAAGGAGGACCACAAGTTACTTTACCATTACCTTTTAAACTGCGATCAGATTTCTGGAGTGTAAATGTCCCACACAAGACTTTAGGAGGATGTTATGTCCAGCAGCTACACCTGGCACAGTGCAAACCATACGTGGAATAATGTGTTTATTAACATGGTGAAATACACTGTCTCTGTTCTACAAACCCATAGGTCCCCATTATTCACTCATTACTTATATATTCAGACTTAGGTTGATTTTTGTAGTATACCTATATCTCAAAAACAAATAGTTAAACAAAATCATCAGATGGAAAGCAAAAGAAGGCCAGACAGACAATTGATTGAAACAGGTGGAGAGCAACAAATCAGCAAGGCTGCTATTCTCTTTGAGCCCGAAGTAACACAAAAAGCCCTTCACAACCAGCACAACTAAATATAAAGTTGATGGGATTTGGAAAGTATGTCTATACTGCTTTAAAAATGTAAATAATTTAATGGTACTTAGAACTGGAAGACTGTTTTCCATGATGAGCTTTATATGTGATTAATTAAATAAATGCTTTTATATGCATAGAACAGTCAGTAATTTAATTCTCAGTATTTTTTTAAAAATTAAAGAATCTGAACAAGAAAATGACAGAGAAAGGGGATAAATCAATCTTGGACCTCCAGCAAAGATTTCAAGAAAATAACAAATGACAGGAAGGTGATTCAAGACAGCTAGCATGGCTTCACCAGAGACAAGTCCTACCCGACCAACCTAGTGGCTTTCTATGATGAGGTAACTACATCAATGAACACAGGAAAAGCAATGGATGTAATCTATTTGGACTTCTGTAAAGCCTTCAACATGGTCACCTATCACATCCTTCTCTCTGAACTGGAAAGCTATGGATTTGACTTTTCACCCCAGTTACAACTTCAGGAAAAAAAGATCAAAAGGTGTCCAGGTCAAGAGGGAGATAAAGGAAAATGTTTTTTCTGTTCTTCTGTTCAAGTAACCATGTAGGGGAGCTGGCAAAGATAGCATGTCCTTTTCAAAATCCCAAATACTCTTATGAATAGTGCAGCCTAATTGATCCTCTCCATGCATTTTCAATCTTGGAAGATGATTTTTTAAATTTTTCTTTTTAAGTTTCAAAAAAGATGCATCAACCACTTTCATCAAAAGTGTTGTTACTTTACTGAAACAGTTCTACTACTTCTTTCCTCAAAATGTATCACCTTCCTTGCATTCTGATTGACCAATGTCTGATTTGCACAAGTTAAATTTTGAAATAACCGCATAATGTGCCATTCCCTCTACTGTGATTGCCTGAAACCTATCATTAGCCAATCAAAGAGCAAGGATCTGCATAATTACTCTGGGGTATATTTCAGTAAGTCCTCTGTGAATATGTAATTTTCCTCCACAATGTAAATTTCATAAACATATTCCTAAGGCCCTGATTGGATTCGTTGCTCAGAATTTTAAAGCCGTTATCCATGATGCCATCCAAACTTTCTTACTCCTCAAAAATGTAAAAGCTCTTGAACAAGAAAAATAAACATGAAGAAAAAGCATTCTAAAAAGAGGGCTTCCGTACTAAAATATTAGACAAATCTATGGACAAGACCAAGCTCTTGGTTGCAAATGATACCAAGCATGACATTCTACACAACAGCCACTAGTGCACATGAAGGAACATATTATAACTTGCCCCCTCCTAATGCTGACTCCCTTAACAGCAACAACAATATATATAATTGAATCACTGTCTGTTACCAAAAGAAAGCAGAGTCCTTCATGTACAAAAGGAGCAGGTCTAATGAATAAGGAAAAGTCATTCTAAAATCCCTACACAGAGAGAAACATACTTTTAAAACATCTGAGGTACCCTTCAGGTCCAAAATATATGTAGACTTCACCAATTACTTGAATAGAAAGAAGATTGTATCTTTTACTTCTTTTACTCCTTACAAATCAGCTACCTAACTGGCCCAAAGCAACTATTAAATTATGATGACTTGCTGTACCTTTTTAGTAGAATATAAGAGACTGTGCAGCACCAAATCACTTGTTATTTCTAATAGAAACAATATCTCTAATGCTGTTCACTTAGTTGCTGCCAGTTATTGACATGAGCATGGGTATCTACTGGAATTTAGAAGTGGTGTTATTTTGGTATATATGAATTTGACAAAAATCTCAAACTATCTTCATTGCAAATAATTTAATGAAGCATAAATAACATCAATATATTCATATAGCCTGTTTAGTTTGGCATTATTCCAAACATACATTTAAACTATTAGATTTTTTTTGAGACAATGATGGAAGAAATAGATGGGAATCCCTGAATATTAATGCCAGTGCCAACGCCTGCAGACAACAAGCTGATAAGTCATCTGCATTAACAACTCCAGACCTCCTGGGAGCTTTATAACCAGTTCCTAGTATATACAGTGACAAACACAACGTTAACAGTTGAAAATCCATAGAAGTATTTTCATACCAATCCATAAGAATTTGGAGCACTGTATATAGACAAAGGCCATGGCAACATAGTGTACTGCAGTAATAGTTTTGAAACACAGGGTTATTAACCATGTTATGATTAACCATGTTATTGAACAGGGTCAACATCCAAATTGAAAGAATTATACAAACATTACTTTTAAGATAGAAGTAATAAAAAGTATATTACTGGTTTTATGAGATATTCCGCTTTCAGAATTAAGAACCAGCACAATCCATTATTCCCCAGAGTCACAAACACTGACAAGCATGCAAGAGGTTTTGCCTTTAATGTCACATTAAGCATCCATCCTAGCAGGAAAAAATATGGCTGCTTAAACTCCTGGTGAGAGCTATGTCCAACAGAAACCTCATCATTGTCTAAGTTGAGGAGAAAAGGGTTGAGCTTAAATTCAGAGTTTTCTGATCATGAACACAGAGGTAGAAATCACAGATCAACCTTATCCTAAATACAGGTCATCTTGGGAGAAGACAGAGACAAGCCCAGAAAGCATAATACAGATCAGTATGTAGATATATTGTATATTCCAAGGCACGCTTTAATTTTCTCCATTTAAAAGAAGCTTTAGAATATTTGAGAAGAGGTCATTAGTAGCTTTTAATAACCATCTCATACCTAATCATCCACTGAAACTGAAGGCAGAAGATTCTGGCATATACGTCCAGTAGAACTTTCAAAAGTTCTAGTACGTTTCAAAAGCTAGTACGTTCACAAGTCAGCGGTGATGCTCTCTCTAACAGAAGATCGGTGCTGGGTCCAGTCTTGCTCAATATCTTTATCAATGACCCGGATGAAGGCACTTAATGCACCCTTAGCAAGTTTGCAGACGACACTAAGCTGGGAGTAAGTGTTGATCTGCTGGAGGGTAGGGAAGGTCCTGAAAGGATCTGAACAGGCTGGACTGCTGGGCTGAGATCAATGGCCCGAGGTTTAACACGGCCAAATGCCAGGTCCTGCACTTGGGGCACAACAACCCTATGCAGAGCTACAGATTGGAAGTCTGTCTAGAAAGCTGCCAGGAGGAGAAGGACCTGGGGATGTTGGTTGACAGTGACTGAACATGAGCCAGCAGTGTGCCCAGGTGGCCAAGAAGGCCAA
>WAAB01010520.1:93210-139365 GCA_013389865.1 Piaya cayana | reverse complement strand
GGAGGTTGTGGAGAGGAGGGAGCTGGCCTCTTCTCCCAAGTGACAGGGGACAGGACAACGGGGAATGGCCTCAAGCTCCACCAGGGGAGGTTCAGACTTAATATCACAAAAAACAAATTCACAGAAAGGGTCATTGGGCACAGGAACAGGCTGCCCAGGGAGATAGTTGAGTCACCATTCCTGGAGGTATTTAAGAGACGAGTTGACGAGGTGCTGAGGGACATGGTTTAGTGGCAGATAGGAATGGTTGGACTCAGTGGTCCAAGAGGTCTTTTCCAACCTTGTGATTCTATGAATCTATGATTACTAAAGCTCATGGCAACAGGGGAGATAGAATGCTCATTTATTTTATAATGAGTGTATTTTGGACTATAAATTCATTCTAATCTGGAGCAAAATCTTTACATTCAGCTTTCACAAGGTTCTGCTTGCCTTGGGGACTGTCCAGAAAACATTCATCATTATGGAAGACTGATGCATCTGAAAGTCAAGTGAAATTAGCAGTCATGTCATTTAAGTACTTCTATTTTTATCTTGCTGAAATAATCAAGTACTTATTTAGATTACAAATTAAAATTAAAAGTATTTTTGCATCTATATTTTTAAGAAAAATCTATTTAGCAGCTTCACTATATGTATTATATAACAAGCTGCAGTTGCAATTTGTCATGTCTTAAGTTTCTCTAGTAAACTGGCCTCCAAAAAAGGAACTATTTATCAGGCTGGTTATTTATGCGTACAACACCAATTCTGCAGAGTTATTGTAAGATACAACACAGCCTTTACACTCTTGAACACAATAAATGTCATTTTGCTTATACCACCAATGTCCTAGTACAAACATATTTTACCTGAAAATGAAACAATTTCAGACACAAAGATCTTCTGCTTCTTCCGTAGAGAGAAGCTACATGGACTATAAGTGCAAAACAAACAAAAAAACCAAAAAAACCCCACCAAAAAGCAAGGAAAACCTTTTTACAAATATGTGGAGAAAAATGTGAGATGAGACCAATCAAAGCATGTTGTCCAAACTATACCCAAGCATAAGATGCTGCCTAAATATTTCTATTACAACCTTTCTGAAAAATTTTCCAAATTGAAAATAGGAATTGTTAACTCTTTTAGAGTAACCATGATTTTTCATTTTAGGGGTTGCAGAATACAGGCACAGCACATTTTCATGTTTCTCCCTGCAATCACAAGGAGTGATTTTATATGAACCCATGGGCTCCAGGGTAATTTTTCTTTGCCCAAGGGTACCATCTAGTTGCTGTATTACAAGGATGCAAGTCTCCTGTGCTATATCTGGTTGCTCTGTGATGATACTTCAGCTAATCAAGGGCACTTCTTAAATGGCAGAGGATTTCTATGTTAGTAGCATATTTACTCCAGGGTACTAACTGTAGCAACCACCCACACTAACTTCCAAGTAAAAAGAAACATGCTGTTGGTGACTTATGTCTTAAGCTCCATCTAGTTTTCTAATGAAAACATGATTTAGCAAAGACTGACATCCAGCAGAAAAAGAAGAAAATTTATTTCCAATTTCCCAAACCAGTTTTCACTAGATATTGGACACATCATATTACATAGGGAACAATCTCTCTGTAATAATTCTGAGCTTTACTGCTTAGAAAAAAAGAAGGATTTGTATGTTTGGTTAGATTCCATTTGGCATACAGGGTTGGAGGCTGAGTAATATCCCAGTTAATATTAAAGAGCCATGCTGGTACAGCTAAAAACTCTCAGAAAAGACAGAATCTGTTTGGAAAGATGATACTTACTAGCACTTTAAAGAAGGAAGAAGTGAGAAAATTTCAGTATTTTGAAATCTTTCTGGGTGAAGTCTTACTACCTGCTGTTTTAACTACACAAAAGGAGATAAAATAAGGCAACATCAGCATAGGAAACACATTGTAGTGCACGCATTGAGCATACAGTAAAAGAACTTTTACACCGGTCAGTACTTTTACACAGTCTTTTCTGATACTCATGGAAAATTACATTCTGTGTCTCTCATAAATAAAAGTAAAGCTCCTTGTAATGCATACTTCATAATGCTAGGCTACACGGTATGCAACAAGATAGCCACTGGTGAGTAATACCTTTATTTCTGTATCTAAGTACAGGAAAGAGTTTTCCTTTCAATCACTGCGGGTATTTAAGACACATGATAGCGCATAATAGAAAAATACAAATAACATTTAGGACAAATGCAAATAGAACTAAATAAGAGATGGAAATGCTTTCTTTTTCCTTGTAAGTGGTTGAAGTTAATTTCCTTCATTTTAAAGCAGGAGGAACGAGCCAGAGGAAGCACATTCTTGTTCTGGCAATGACAATACATAGAGATACATGAGAGTTTTTTTCCATTATATTATCTGTGGTCATCTGCAGTGTTTCATAACCTTATTTGGTCCACAAGGTTAACGGCAGTCTGTCTCATTCATCTCATTGCATCCTCCAGCCAGATTCAATCTGAACTTGAGTTCTCAGCATGTAAAATTACTTCTGTGCTTTTAATGTAAATGGAAAAAATGTACGTATTCTGGAGAATAGGTACTCTCTAGGACTTCAGTGTTAAACATAAACTATGAGTTTTGTCAGTAACACTAGCAGAATTCTGGCACTTGATAAGCTAATAGAAACATTAAGCCATCTTGTCTTTTTATCTCCTCCATTAAATGTGCTTATTTATAAAAGGTTCAATTTCATATTTTCTCTGTTTTTAGGATGATACGGTTATGAAATCTAATTTACACAAACCAAAAATCCTGCAATTGCGTGTCAAAACAGTCTCGCTAGTCTTTCAAAACTATTCCATCCTGAGGAATATTTAAGAAACAATGGTACCGAAGATTTATTCCTTCAAAAAACAAGTCTAATATTATCTTGCCAAGATGGTAAAAACATGATATGAAGTCAATGTTGCAAATTTATTGAAAATTCAAGTGCTTTTCTTCTTTTAGTTATGCTACATTGCCTTTACTGTTATTGCTTAAATAACAATGAGTGCCTCTCCCTCTTCTGGCCCAGCTCTTGTCACTTCTTGTGATGCAATCTGTCAAACTATTAAGCATGAATATGTTTTCCCTTTTGCTGCCACTGATACCAAGAAAAGCAGTTGTTGGTTTAGTTAGAACATCACAAATGACCTTTCAGGTATATGAAGATATCTTCAGATTTTTATCTTTTCCTTTTCAGATCTAATTCAAAATTATTCCTAGAGGGTAAGTACTGAAGCATTAATAAAGAGAACTGTAAGCTACCACTTTGTATTATGTTGTAATTCTCCCTGCACATATGCTATCTAAAAATTCCACTCTCGGGCTTCTTTTAGAAAAAGGTAAACATTATTCCCCCTGGCATCAGCGTTACAAATATTCTAACACCTCTTATGCAAAAATCACTCCCTTTTCAACATGGCAAACCTATTACAATATGATTTTTTTCAGACCTCAGAGGCTTATCTGTAAAGGAAAATAAAAACAAGACTCCTCTGTCCTCTGTTGCAGCAAATAGTTCCACAAGGATCAATCGGGAGTCCAATAGGCAGCAGAAAGCTCATAGTCTTGCAGCACTAAATCTGTGGCAGAATGTGGCAGAAAGGAAAAGTACAAGACTTGGCTGTGCAGCATATTCCTCCCACTAGGAACCTGTTTTAGAACATTACCTCTACCTGCTGTGAATATTATCTATATTGCTGAATCATCCAACATTATTAATCAAGACTGAGGGTCTCTTGGGAGAGAGTCTGTGAACAAAGATGGTCTCTCTCCTGAATAATATATGCTGTATAATTTGAGACACAACATCAACAAGACAGGGAGCAGGACAAGTATAATATGATGGAAGTGGGAAGAACTAAACTAACTCTGACCAGACAGCACAGAAATACATGTATAAGTCCATGATGATGTCTTAGAATCATAGAATCAAAGAATAAGCAGGTTGGAAGAGACCTGCCGGATCATCAAGTCCAACTATTCCTATCAAACACTAAACCATGCCCCTCGGCACCTCGTCCATCCGTCCCTTAAACCCTTCCAGGGAAGGTGAATCAACCACCACCCTGGGCAGCCTCTGCCAGTNTGTTCTCCATCCAGGCTAAACAACAGCTCTCTCAGCCACTCCTCATAAGGCACGTTCTCCAGCCCCTTCACCAGCTTCATTGCTCTTCTCTGGACTCACTCCACAACCTCAACATCCTTCTTGTGGTGAGGTGCCCAGAACTGAACACAGGATTCAAGGAGCAGTCTCACCAGTGCGGAGTACAGAGGGAGAATAACCTCCTTGGACCTGCTGGTCACACCATTTCTGATCCAAGCCAAGATGCCATTGGCCTTCTTGGCCACCTGGGCCAACTTACAACTGTTTGAATGTTCAAGTATTCTTTTAAAAAGAAATTGTTATAAACAAGCCTGAGTATCTCCAATAGGCACTTCAATTTAGATGTCCCCTTAGTAGCTGACTTCTTTCAGAACCCCAGAAAGCACTGAGGAGAGTGATGGGGGAAGGGTAGAGTAAATTCCATAACACTGAGATGCACTTCAAGCTGAAACACTTCATGTAATAACTCACAGATTTAAGTCTGAAATGGATGGCAGCATCCAAGGTGAGTAGAATTTATGCAAACAATAGGCAAAAAACAGACAAGAGCAGATACATAATAAGTGTACCTAATTAGAAAAAATTCCATACTGAAAATGAAGAGCTTGAACAGGAATGAGAACAGGAAAGCAGTTGCATGACAAGAACGGGGGAAGATATGCATCTGTTGAATGAAAGGACACTAATATTTGTACCTGGAGACAAGAAGGCTACAACTGTAAACCAGAAGATACTAAGGAACACATGTAGAGATAGAAATAAATGCCAAGAATTAGAATCTTTAGAATGAGAAACAATATACATGAATAGTCTCAAAGAATCGTAGAATCATAGAATCACCAGGTTGGAAGATACCCATCGGATCATCAAGTCCAACNGTTCCTCATAAGGTCTGTGTACATAGCAAACAGGCAAGTAGGTGTAGCAAATGTTTGGAGTAAAAAAGAGGTTTCCAAGCAGCATGTAGGTTCTCACAATGCAGTCTGCGGTCCTATTTGAGCTATGATTTAGGCTCAAGTTAGTGTAAACAAACATGAGAAGACGAAAGTTCAATGTATCTTTAATGAATTTATGAACTGTGCTATAATTTCATATTTAACTTATGCCTTAATTGCACCAGTGTTAACTTTACTTAAACAACCCCAAGATGCAATGCTTTTGTCCCAGAACTCCAATTTCTCCTACAATAGCTATTGCAAAGGAGATTGTCTCCGTAACTGCAGTGCCTCAGAAGGCAATAAAAGCCTTGGACCACAGGGCCAATAGGGCACCAGATTTAAGAGCCTTTGTCTTCTCTTCCCCTTTTTTGATGTGAATGTCTTTGTAATAAGGTGAATACTTTTCCATATCATACAGTGCTAGACCACAGTAGACACTATTACATATATTAAAAAATTTAAATTCCAAGCGTCTGCTGATTATAGCAAGCTTTGCTTTCAACAGGAACTTTGCAATTTTTAGGTCAATCAGTATCTCCATCTCACTGCAACACTATTTGTTTTTAATATTAATTTAGAATTATCTCCTTATGTTTATTATTTATTTATATTTAACAAACAATTGTGAGCACGTTTAGGAAGCAAGCTGAGATTTATCAACTCTCACCATGAAATAACAAATCATTTAAAGAAATACAAGACAAGCCCCTGAGCTTCCCTTTCAAAGCAGTACTTCACACCTATCTAACAAGTAGTTAAGTATATTAATTACTCAATCTAGGCCAGCAGGTAGACTGTTAAAGGCTTGATGTTTGAAAATTATGGTACAGAATTATTAAAACACCAATAGTGCTATATGATTACAACTTTCAATTAAAAATGTAAGACACTCACTGTAAACATACCTGAGTAGTTATGAAAATGTAAGTATATCCTGTTTATACTAAGACCCACTTTCTTCTCCTGTAGTGCTTTATGCATGTGTGACCAGGGTAGATACGGACTTTTCCATATAAGCTTATTAGGCAAAGCAAAGTTTGTAGGGAGAGAGTGCACTGCTTATTAGAGCTCCTAAAGTTGGAAAAATTCATTAAACAATGTAGGGTGTAGAATTACAACTTTCTCTAAGCGACAGCACTGAGTTTTGGCAAACACTACGGCAAATAAATCTAATACAAAAAAAGCACAGTAAACACAACTAGGAATTGCTCCATGTGGTTCATTGCACAAGCCAGCCTTAACCATCTCTAATTTTTACCATTGTGGTTACAATTAAATCCTCAAACATCATTTACTTTGAATGAAGACATTAATGCCCCTAACTTATGGCTATTTTAAGAACATATATTACTATATACATGTCAGCTGCCTCCTTTACAGTTTGCATTATTGGCCTGTGCACAAACCATTTAAAAGAGAGGGCTAAATTCTCAAAAGGCCATTCTTGAATTTGAGTGGGGTTTTTTTTCAAACTTGTACTTACTTGCAGCTGTAAGGATGACTCAATTATTTGCGAAAGAATATTTATATTTAGATTCCCCATTACTGTGTTATAAATAGTACCATAGCAGGAGCTATTCCGCAGTGCCTCCTTGTTCATTCAAGGCAGCTTGTGGACAACAGAACAGAGTTGTTCATGGAATGCACAGTTCTGCAGCTGAAATATTCAGGTTTAGATAATACTTAAATTATAATAAATTATCATTGGAAGAACAATTTAAAAATATATTTAGATTCACTTACATGGCAGATTCGATAAGACTGACCCCTTTCTCTAAAACAAGGAAACAAAGCATCTTCCACTTCTGATAGTACCAAAATTTTGTTGTTACTCTGCACAAAGTGTAATAATACAAGATATCAGGAAAGTATGCTTAGTACCATATGAAACAGAAGTGGGAAAATTCAAGTAAATTATACTAGAGGCACTAAAGAAGGCAGACAGTTTAAATAGGAAATAATAGTGATGGTCTAAGAAAATATGGCATCATAATTTTACGTTCCTTTTGCATTAAAAGCAGTTTATTTGACAAAAAAGAATCCTCCCTTTTTCTTTTCTCACATGACAAATCTATTTCATTTCCGAGTATGGGCTTCTGAAGGTTTTAAATTATCAGCTGCATTGTATTCAACTTTTTTTTTGGAAGGAACAACACCATGCATCTCATTTTATGATCACATAAGGGGACCTTCTTTGCCTTCCATTACTGAAATTGATTGTATGATTTGAGGTTTTAAAAGGCTTCAACATCAATATAATTTCTTAAAATATTTCTAAGAACACTATATCTCAACTCTATTTTTGTATGAAATTATTTCCCACTACTTGAAAGACTGCATACATTTACTATTGATTTTTGTAGATCATTAAATCTGTTACAATAGTTACAATAAATATTTCTCACCCACCACAAAATGACAGCAAAAAATGGCTGTAACAATTTTAGTGCAAATACTTTAACCATCGTAATACCATACTGCCCTAAATTCTGAAACTGTCAGTTTTCATAAGTGAAACATTAGACCATCTCACTAAGTGGTTTTTAACATCTTTTGTTTGATGCAGTCTAATCTGTATATTTCCCATATCTCTCTGAGGCTTAATTCTCTTGGAATATTCTCCTAACTCTGCTTAGTGTGACTCCAGATCTGCCTTGTTTACTAAAAAATTGTATCCCTAAATTTTCCTCTCAAGAAAATTTAATGCAAAATAATTTGCAATTCTGAGTATATTAAAGCTCAAATGATTACAAGAAAGTCTTACTTTAACTTTTTTTACATTAGGTAGGTTGTAATTTTTTGGAACGAAACAAAACTGTCTCAGCCTTGCAAGATAAATATTCTCTTAGGTCTAAAAGCCCTCTCTGAATAAGAAGCTGCTGAAGATATCTCATCTCTAGTTTTCTTCTTGTTCTATATTCCTCCAACATTTCTGATCTTATTTTCTAAATCTGAGATGTAAATTTTAATAAGATTAGGCCACAATCTCTTAAATTAAGAGGTAGAGTAAAAAACTAGCATGTGATATTCTCCCTAAAGCAGCCATAAAGACACCAGCTTAAAGAAATGCTAAACTTTTATTCAGATTTTTATCACACCATGATGACAAGTTAGGATTTCTTCCAGACTTTTTCTAAAAATAAATGATACATTTACTTCAATCTCTCAACTCATTCCCCCTTTCCATCATAAAGCTCAAGGCTGGGTTGTTTTTTAAGTTATATACCTTAAAAAGCAAATGGCATGCATTCCACTTCCTAATCAGTACAGGGTTACAGTAATTGTGTGGTAATTTGATGATAAGAAAAGATCCATTAGTTGGTGTGAATTATAATAACACTAATCATTTTATGCATTTTAAATTGTAAAAGGAAGAAAATAGATGATCTCTAAATTATGGTGAAAAAGTAATACTCCTGAATGCCAGCCAGTTTAGAAAATAACTTTGGAGAATAAAACACCCAGTCATTCCTAGAAAATCATTTCACCCTAAAAGTCACTCACTAGCCATAAACAGAACTCCAGCTCCTCGGCACTGCTTTTATGACTCACTCAGCTCAGCTATCAGGGGGTATTTTAATGGACACACCTGAAAAAACAAGGTAAAGCTATGGACAAAAGTTCCACAACGTGCTAATGTGGCTGCCCAGATCTTTTCTCATCATGAAGAAAATTATAGTCTTTACCTTCTGTGAGAACTTTTATCCCTTCCTAATGTGCTCCAATGGGTGCACCGTCAAATGCCTATTTATTGATTTCTCTTGAAAATATCTTTTACATGGAATATGACGTATAAAAACCCTAACAGTAACCTCAGCAGCCACAGAGCAAATTCCTTTCCCAAGATTTATTACTGAGCATCAATTTTGACAAACTATAAATCCATATGTTAAATAAAAGTTACCCTGAATCTTCATGTCATTCATTCAGCTCCACTCACTGTTCCATGTCCTCTGGAAACAGTCCTAGTGTTTCACATCTCTGAAAAGTTATGAAAGACCTTCTAAAGGTGACTCAGTGCAGATTTCCAGAGCTATGCTGCGGCTTTGCTTAAATGCATATCAGTCATGGTTTTAAGACCAAATACCTTGCTGACTATCAAAGAGCTGTGAAAAGTTTCGCATTTATTTACTGAAAATCCACTTTTTGCATTTTTTTTCCATGATCTGGACAGAAATCTAGGCTCAGTGAAAGAGCAGGAAGACATTTGGCACAGGACCAGTTGTATTTTTTGCCTCTTTTCTCCCACGTATTGCATTGTATCCCACAGCACTGGTCTGCTGTGGTGCTCATGTAGCTTCACCAAATACTTCAACAAGCTTTTCCTCATATGCCTGATTGACTTCTTGCAAGTAAAACTCCATGTTAAGCTTATCAAGGACTCTCATGTTTCCTGCACATCAAATATAATAACATTTCAAATTTATGCGTAATTCAAACAATTCCTAATTTAAAACAATGCAGTCATGTACTGCTTTGCACGTTTTTAAAACAGTATAGGCATTTTTTAAGAGGTCGTCATAGTAACCAGTGCACTTAGGCATTTGTGTTACTTTTTAACTTGGAAATATAGAATCATAGAATCATGGAGTCATCAGGTTGGAAAAGACCCACCGAATCATCAAGTCCAACCATCCCTATCAAATCACAATAGTCCTTATTGCATAGTATAGGAACAAAGTTTTTCCTTACAAAATACATACCTAGAACATGAACTGTGTACATGCATATAAACAGATAGCATGAATATGTCAAAAAATGTGGTATGTTACATACATCGTATCAGATAAAGTTTAAATAAGGTACTGACATCCATATTTATACCACACATATTTTTGACCATGAGTACACCGAAATATTAAATATACATATTTATGTATAGTAGTTACTATGACAACCTCATAAATGTATACAGCAGTATGACCCAAAGAAACACAGAGTGCTCTATAGAATGAGCTACTCTTCTGATATTTTGTGCATCAAAATTGGACAATTACAATTATTTCTGCACCCCTAACTGTGAAAGCTTCTGAGGTAGTATTAGTAAAATACGAAAGTAAATTTCTAGATTATAACACTTATTGTAAACTACTAATATTTTTAACAAGGAATACTTGTTTAGTTTAAGGTATAAACTTTTATGGAAAAATCACAGGAACTTTATTAAGCACAAAGCTGAAGTAAAATTTGTGGATAATTCAGTAGAAACCCTGAGCGAGGTAGGTCTAATGGTGGAAGTATGAAATTCAAAGTAGCACCATGAATGTTATTTAATAGTGTGGAGGAAAAATATCTCATGTCTACTTCCCACCCTGTTTTTTACTCATAAGAATTATCCTCAGTGGCATATCACTGCATTCTAGCTTGTTTCCTTTGTTTCCTCAGCATGGCTGTTCCAGTAGTACTACCATGTGCATATCTGCCACTCTAAATTGCAGCTAATGATGTTTTCCTTATGTCTAGCTCAAAAAGAGGAACATAAAGATCACAATTCAACAAAAGGTTTCCTATTCGGTACCATATCTAAGCACATCCATTATATTAAAGCAAGAATTCAAGCATCATTTCAGTAGCATCAAAGCCATTTAATTTGTTCATTTCCTAGCTTTTTGAGTGTTTCATTTCACACCCTCACTACTGCTCTTTCATTATAGATACACTCACATCCTTTATGCCAAATTCTGCATAGTTGCAAATTGTCTTAATTCCACTGACTGCAAGAGAGGTAGTTTGATATGCACTAGCCCAGATCGGACTTCTACTCTTTGAGAGTTAGAAACTGCATTAAGAGTTTAAGATTATAAGACTTTACCATAATCCCAATGGGAGAAATAGCCAAGCACATGAGGGAAGACAGAAAGTTAAAAATGTGTTCCCTGGACACAATAAAACAAGGTAGACATCAACAGATGAATAACTTGTTTTTTTAACATATAGCATCTATTTCCAATGAATCAGACTTTTCTTTTTTTTAAAGAGGAAAATATTTGTCCAGAGGGGTGAAGGGAATCCTCTATAAAAAGCAAAAAGACACGGAATTTTGATAAAGAGAACATTTCTGTTGCCAACTCATAATAAAAAAGATTTAATCACCAGTGCAGTCATGATACTTTGTTTTCCACAAGTTTCAGCCGTGAATCAAATCCAAATTGTTCTCAGGAGACTACTGAATTATTTTTCATGATTTGATTTATTCTCACTGGTAACTGCAATAATTTATGCTGGATTCCATTTCATCTATTCATGCTTTTAAAACAAGCAGACATAAGCAGAAAACATCTAACAAGACAGAGCAGTACAGTGGGAAAACAATTTGGACAAGGCAGCTATAATTTAACAGCTACACTTTGTGAAGGAACGGATGAAAATATTACAAGAAGAAAGCGATATACATAAATATTACAGTTGCTATTCAATTTCTCTTTTTTTTGTGTTACTGTAATACACTCTGGTGACACCAGCTAGTGGAAATGCTCTTCAACTAGAAAGCCCAAGTTGCTTCAAACAAGATATCAGTAAAAAGAGCTGTAGCCTGTCCTGGATGTCCTCTGGGAGCCTGCAGACCCAAAATATCACACACTATTGACCCAGTTATCAAAGTGCAGTGATATATCCTGTGAATGAGAGAATTTGCAACATAACAAGGCATTTCCCTACTTCAATCTCACCATGCTGGTGTTAATTACATTAAAAAGTGGTATAAAAAAAATAGTGTTACCACACTAACCAATATAGCTAGATAATTACAACAAATGAAAAAAATCTATTGGTGAGAAGGGTTTGTGATTAAGATTTCTAACATACCTACAAATACGGTGATTGGCATTTATGGTAGTGGAACTCTCCAAAAGCAGCAGGCTTGGGAACACTGAAATTCTAACTTGCAAAGACAAGCAATAAAACAATGGCAATACAAGAAAACTACAGGAGAATTACTGTCAATTTAGGACCCAGTAGTTTTATAAGATTTACATGTTTTCAGGTAGGTGAGACACTGAATCTTTTAAAACAAAGATGAAGCCTGAAGAGAGCATTGCAGAGGAATTGCAAGTTACAGGGTTGAGATACTTTCCTTGTTGAGCTATTGTAATTCTACACCATCTAGGTTGCAACTCAGATGAAAAAAGCCAGGGTTTTTTACAGCTACGATCATTGAGTTCTAAAGATTAATATGGTTCATCTTGGGCTAGGCTCCTATAGCTGCGTTCATTCAGATCACCTAATTACAGATTTTGGGGGTAGATTTTAATTTGGCTATTAATGAGACTGCAGTGATGCTGAGTGCTTGTTAATAATAAGAAAGCTTAGAGAAAAATTATTTGACAGAAGTGATGCTCAGCTTTGACACAGAGAAGTCTAGTGAAGAAACAATATGAGTCAATGCCTCCCAACACAAGAATGTTGCATGAATTTTAGTTTCTAAAGTAACGGAAGATACAATCTTCTGCCTCTTAAATCTCATGTTTTAGTCACTGAATTACTATAAAAATACTGTAAATATCCAAATGTATGGCAAACTCACACTAAAATTTCTGAGTGATGTCTATTCAAATCTCATATATTCATCACAGTTTGTAAGGTCTTATACAGGTCAGTATTGTGTAGAGTCTCAATATCACCCCGTGTCATAGTATGAACTAAAAAATTCACTATGATCTATTCAATAAATTTCATGCAATTCTATTTCCCTAATGTTCTTTTCCTAAATATTATAATATATGTATGTATAAAGTAACTTGAGAAGGACTTACAAGAGGAATTCCAGAGTCTGGTTTAGAAATTACCTTGAAACACATTAAAATTTATTGTGAAATACATTCAAATGACCAGCTGCAAATAAGGGAGGAAACACCAATTCAGAGAAGAAGGCACAAATACTAAGTTTGTCTGTAAACATGGAGTGAGACAAGGTCCTTAGCACAGTAGCTACCAAAGGAAAATTAGAATAATCTTAAACACTGTCTCCATCTATAGCATTTCCTTTAAATCAGGTGGATGGATAGGAAGATAGGAAATACAGAAGACAATTCAGATGAAAGAAGTATAACCATTATCATGCTCTGTATGGCTTGTCTTAATTCTGCCAATGCATGAATCCACAAAGTCTCTACCTCAACACCATGTCATATCTTCACATGACACATACACGTGAAAGCATGCTTCATATGTCACTGAAACAGAAGCTGCCTGACAACAATTCATCCCATGCAGCTCACTCTTCTTTTATAATTCTTACTACTTGACAGTGCTGTGACCAATGTGAGACAAGCTGTCATCAACAGCTGTGTCTATCTATTCCACCTGCTAACACAATGCTAGCCAACAACACAGAGTTTAGGCAAATACTTGTTCGATGCCTGTGAGTACATTGCTTTGCCTGGCTAATGGCCAAAGGATACAAGACTTAGCTACCTGCTATTACAAGGCTCTTGTTGATATCCTCCATGGAATGCCATCTGCAAGTTGACTTTCAGTTCGGACTTACTAGTGTACTTAACAATCAGCGGAATGAAGCCTTGAAGGGAATATCAAAAGATGGAAGAAAAATGGCACTTGAATGTAATGTCTCAACCAGGTCCCTGGGCTGCAGAGAAAAGATAAGGAACAAATCCAAGTGCACAGGATGAACTGTCAATGAAGGAAACTGGGTGGAAAACTGGTTTGATGGCTGGGTCCAAACAGGTTAGTTAAATGGAGTTAATTCCAACTGCAGGCCGGTCACAAGTGGTGTCCCCCAGGGCTCAGTGCTGGGTCCAGTCCTGCTCAATATCTTTGTCAATGACCAGGATGAGGGCACTTAATGCACCCTTAGCAAGTCTGAGATAACACTAAGCTAGGAGGAAGTGTCGATCTGCTGGAGGGTAGGGAAGGTCCCCAAAGGGATCTGAACAGGCTGTACGGCTGGACAGAGATTAATGGCATGTTGAACCTCATGCTGCCCAAAGCAGCTGGCTACTTCTCCAGTGCCAAAAGACCTGGGGAAGATGGGGACATTCTCCTGTAGAGAAATCTTCCCCCAGCGTAGGGAAAGGAAATTTAATGGATGCAAGATATTTTTCCAAACTTCCTTTGCTGAGTATTAGTTGCATTTCTCAGCTATCCAAAAAGCAAGAAATCAAGAAAAGTTGTGTTGAAGCTTTGGCATTTCTTTCTCTCCTGCATCATTATGGAACAATGATCTCAGAAGAAAGACAGATGAGAGAAAAAGGACAGTCAGAAAAAAGAAATCACCTGAGACATAAGTCTGTGATTTTATGATTGAAACATTTTGGAATTGATTTAGTCTCTTCCTGCTTTCATTTCTTTTGTAAAATTATTCAGATTTCGCTAGGCCAGAGGGAGATAACCTACTCTGTCTTCTTTAGCTTGAGTGTTGTTTTTAGTTCATATCCTGTGGATCGGTGATGGCCCACAGAGGAAGTTTCACAAGGAAATAGTCTTATGAATTCACTTTTTAAAACTTTAAAGCAAAGAGACGGTGTTTCATTTTTTAAGACAACAAATGCTAGACCAGAACCTCCACCTAATATGCAGGTATATATAGCAGTTCCACTTCAGATAAGGAGCTAGCAATGCTTTTGTCTCTTTCCTCAGCTTCACTGGAAGAAATTTAAAAAGTTTCCTGACAATAACATTCACTTGGCTAACTGGTGTGGAAAACAGGCATTTAGGAAAGAGAAAATGGTCTTTAAAAACAGCTTTCTGACAGTCTGCAGAACAGAGTCATAAAAACTATCTCCATCTCCACAAGAGAAAAACATTACAGAACAGCTGATTTACTGCACTGGGTTCATATTTGGAAACCCCCCCAAAAAAAACATTAAAAAATGGGTTGAAGATTTTCCTAACTACCGTAAATAAAGGATGGCTCTCATTTGTACATATATGCATATAAATACATAAGTATGTATATATTCACAGATTGAATATAGATATGTATTTTGTATATGCAAAGAGTATCTCTCTTACTGAATAAGAAATAATAGTTTGAAATGTTTTGTAGCTAAAAGAACAGAGAGAAGATTTTAAATATTTCTCTTGATATATACACTGCCAGAGTACCTGACAGACTATAACAAGCACTGCACAATCAATTGGTGATGCTGAAGCCTGGTATTAGAGACCCCATGGCAAGAAAGGAGTTAGGCTGTTGGTTTTGGGTTTTATTCCATTATAAAGTACCTTGTCAACAACGACTGATTCTGATTATAAACAAAACATTAAAATCTGAAAAAGTATTTTTCAAAAGTGCATTTAGCTTAGAAGTTGCACTTCATATTTCCACCCGTTTCATTGTACTTGTTAGAATTTATTTTCCTTTGGTACTGCACGAGATGATCACTGACAGTGTTGTCAGGGGAAAGACAGAGATGCACCTATTTGTGTCTTTCAAATTCATTGACATGTACTTAAATTATCACAAATCTGCTTTATTAAAAGCAAGAATTTCCCCTTGTGCTTCTTTTTTCTAATTTTGCTTTTAGGTTTTTAATCACAATTTCAGTGCAGCTGTATCTTATGACACTGACAATAAAACAATACCTCTACAGCACTATCATACAACACCTTTTCAATAAGAAATTATGCAACTCAACTCACTATATTTCCCATGGTTTCAGCTTTCTCCTGTCCTTTCCCAGGAATTTAGTGTGACTTATTAGTAGGAACTTTACAAGGAGTATTCTTAAAATTTATACACGGAAGGGTTTTATAGAAAGTCTCAACATTTCTACTTTAGAAACAAGTTAAATCTTTATTTTGGATGGGAGGGGGGAAGTGAGATTCATTGTATTCCTTTTATTTGGAAGAATTTATCTGGAGTAAATATTTTAGAAATATGCAGCTGAAGTGTTACAACAATACATCTAAACTGAGGCTGAGGAATATCATGCCTGGATAGCCTAGAGTGATTTCTTCCATCAAAGCCTTTTTGGTTTTCTTTCTATCTTATGACAGAAACCTGTGGCATGACAAAAGGAGTGAATAAAGTACAACACTAATAATAGATTTTTTAAAAATCAGAAAATGTAAGACAAGGGAGAAAATTCATTCATTAACTACCCAAATGAAGATGGTGATCCAGGGAGGAGAATATACCAGAATAACAGAGGAAGTACTGGTCAGCTAGAATCAAGTGCACTATAATGCATTTATTCAGCAATATAATGCTATGCTGTTACAGTCAAATAATTAACCTAAATGAGTACAAAATGGACCCTTAATTGTGTTTGTTGGTATCCAAAGGGTTGATCTAGAATAATTTTTTTTTCTGAGTTATCTGGCAAAAATAAGAAAGCTTCAGTTCATCTCAACCTAGAACACAAGTCCTTCCTTCTTTCATTTTGACAAGAAAAAAGTGTTCCAGATCATATTACTCATTTAACAGACAGTGTAAGTTTTATATTAGTTACCTGCATCAAGATAAAAGGAAATAGAGGAATAAATTTACGTCACTGCTAGAAGACAGACCATCTCCTCCATCTCCTTTCCCTCTCTGAAAAGATATAAGGCAGGTTGTACTCAATTGCTCCAGTTAAGGCTGTTCTGCCTCAATTTGAAGTGTGGTCTCTGGAGCAACAGAAGTAAAACAGAACACCATTGTATACCATAGAATCATAGAATGGTTTGGGTTGAAAAGGACTTTAAAGATCATCTAGTTCCAACTCCCCTGCTATGGGCAGGAACACCTCCCACGAGACCAGGCTGCTCAAGGCTCCATCCAGCCTGGTCTTGGACACTTCCAGGGAAGGAGCATCCACAATTTCCTTGGGCAACCTGTGCCTGTGTCTCACCACCGTCGTGGTGAAGAGTTTCTTCCTTATGTTTAATCTAAATCTTACCCCTTCCAATTTAAAGCTATTCCCCCTTGCTCTATCGCTACATGCCTTGGTAAAAAGCCCCTCTCCAGCTTTCGTGTAGCCCCCTTCAGGTACTAGAAGGCCTTTGTAAGACCTCCTCAGAGCCCTCACTTCTCCAGGCTGAACAAACCCAACTCTCTCAGTCTGTCCTTGTATGGTAGCTGCTCCAGACCTCTGATCATCTTTGTAGCCCTCCCCTGGACCCATTCCAACAGATCCATGTCCTTCTTATTTTGAGTATTCCAGAGCTGGATAAAATACTCCATGTTTTACCATTCCTCAATGTGGAACTATGACAGTATTGCACCGTTATTTTAGGTGGCTTTTCCTTATGCCATAACAAAAATTAGCTATTTTTAAGTGAGTCAGAGGGTTTGTGTCAGATACTTGGAAAATGGCTTTGCATAGCCTTTTTGCCACTATTTTTCATTGACTGCTAGCTTGGAAGAGAATGACAATAGGAAATTTTAATTCCAGTTCCTTTTTAAGTAGAAGGCTTAACAAAAGCTTGTTAAGAACAGAATTGCAAATAATTATGTATGTGCATGTCTATGAGTCAACTTTCAGTCATTTTTCTGTTAAGTCACTGATAAATCACATGCCAAACATGGCACAAGCCATAATGCAAGAGCAATAAATAGATTACACTTCCAAAGACATCACATTCAATACTCAAGAAGGACTGAAATAAAATGCACTATAGCAACAGTATTTCCAGAGAAATGACAAAATGGCAATCTATTTATGCACACTGCTGGCAAAAATCATTCATCTTTTCAAATATATCAAGTGTGTTATAAAATAAACCAATGCATTATCACAATCAGAAAAAGGCTTGAATATTGCCACGAAGCTGAGCACTTTGTAGCAGAGATCTTCCTCGGGGCTCTAGACTCAGACAAGTATGTTCTCTTTGTGTTATCTTTTATGAAAACAACAAATGGTTTTGTGTGTGTATCTGCACAATATTCATAGTATGGTTGCAAGTTATTTGTATACTGAGAAAACGTTTACTTAGTTGCTTGTCTCTGATCCAACCACGTCCAAAGTAAATCCAACATGTTTTCTGCATTGTAAAGCAGATTGTTGAGATCCCAGCGGTACTGTATTACAAAAAGTCCAATCAAAGCATTTCAGGTTATCTTAATCCTTCTACAATCTCCTGGCTATTTTCTTCAGCTGAAAGCTACTCAAGTTCAGTCATTGCAAATGCTATAAAAAACTTGCTGATTTATTTCTCTGCTGGGAAAGTCAATAAATAGAACTTAAGACTTCAAATCTAACACATCATTCAGCCAAGAAACCAAAATCCCGACAACCGTTCATTTCACATCTAGTCAGGAGAATCTCATCACACATACCTGAAATAACAGTTTCCAGCAGTGAGCCACTCCTTAGTAGGCATAGGTTTAAATAGGGTGCACCAAAGTAGATTTTTGGACTTTTTTTTTCACAAATGCCCTTTTTTCTCGCCCTAAACAACTCCCAGGAAATGCTACAGAAAAATTACTATAGAAAGAAATACTGCAGAAAAAATAAGCAGTCACAGACCTGCATACTGCATTAAAGTACAGACTGACACAAACGTCATCCCCATTAATTTCTCTTCTTAAATCAAGCACTACCACTGTCTGTGATGATTTGTCATTTCAGAGACAGACAGAATATCTTCTTCGTTCCTGTCCAGTGCATTATTTGTGGGATCTACTACACTTCATTACGGTGGTTACCTAAATCCAGTATTAATATTGCTACTGCTGATGCTAATACCTCAGGTAAGACCAGCTACACACCAGAGTACAGGCAGTTGAAGACCTGCATTTTTTCAATTCTCTTTTCCCATTCAAACAATACTAATTACATTGGAAAACGTCCCTCTCACAAGCCACTGAAATCAGGTATGCCACATACTCTGAGTGTTTGCAATGTTTAACTGATCAGACTGCTTTACTTCATGATGGCTGAGCAACAGCTCATTCACCTTACCCAAAGAGTAACACTGCACATCTTGAGAAGTTCAGCCTTTTCCTTATGTTTTGAGCTTTTAGTTAATAAAAAGCTTCTTTAAGGCAACTTCACCACTTCTTCATAAGTTTCCTGACGCAAAGACTAACATAATTCACAACTATGGTCCTTAGCGGCTACAACAATAATAATCACTGAGTGGGAATATCCTTTATGGGTCCCTCTTGAAAGCTTGAAAGCCTCCTGCTGAGAGCTGAGAAAAGAGAGAAAACAAGTGAATAGTTGAGACAGAATATTCCTTAAAATAAGGTAAGGAATTGAGCTACTAATTATATCTAGAGCAAGACATTGAAGAGTGCATGTAATTAAAACTCCTGTTCAGTTTTTCTGTTTACCTCATGAAACTCAGATAATAAACTGGATTCAAAGTAGATTGCAAGTGGGAAAGCCATGTATGCCAGCTGCTCCTGTAAACTTCAGTTCAGCTCACCATACTGTTAATCAAGGAAGATATCAGGAAAGATAACTGTGATCTGAATGAATTTTCATATCTTTAAACTCCAGGTGAGAACAGAGATAGTTTTCAGATCTGTTGCCCCCTAGGGAAGAAAAATAATGAGAGAGGAGGTCTGAGTGACTAAACACTATTAAGCTAGCACTTGTTACTAAAGTAATTATCAGCCTTGGCAGACAAAGCCAGGAAATCCATGGAGAGTCAGCAAGTCACCATTGCTAAAAGAAAGCACAGCAGCATATAAGTGTGGACATTCTTGATGAAAGCAGAAAAGTCAGTTAGATACCCCAGGGATGAAACAGAGACAAAAATACTCATAACAATTCAATATTCCAGCGAACGAAGTTATGGGTAATATTGCTGTGGGCTATAAAGAGTCCATCTCTAAAAAAGCTCTTTTCTAATGACTCTTTACTCTTACCCACAGAATTGCTCTGCTCTCTCTCCCTTTCTCAGAAACCTTCTCGGAAGCCCTGCAGGGATGAACACCAAGGTCTATTTAAAACAAACTCTGATCTTGCAAACTTTCTATTACTACAATATTCATTGTTAGTGCAGAACATTCAGTGAAAAATTAACAAACCCTCCTCCCAAAACCAGACAGTGTGACTAAGTTTGCTCTACAGGGATTTATGATATTGTTCAGTCACAATTGTTCATAATGTTGAATGGTATTCCTGAAAATACCTAGGATTTCCAAAGCATTAATAACTACTAATTTTATCACTGATTCTATATTATTTTATTTGTTATTCCAAAAGAGTTTTTGTTGCAATAAGACTAATAAAATAATTTTGGAATCTCATGTAGAGGTAAAGTAACAGCTTGCTAATAAAACCTTATCTTAATCTTACATTCTTCATCCCAAAAATTTACTCAATTTTCAATGAACAATGAATTTCATTTTAGAGAATCAACATCTTTCTGTGTAAATTTCCAGAAGGAAAACTTCTAAAGACCAAACAGAACTACTTCACACACTAAAATTATGTAAGAGTACTAGCTATTTGTAACAAACTTAAGTACAGTTAGATTTACATTTCAGTAGCAAATAATGAAAACAAATAGGGCCAACATAAACCATTAGCTATCATCAAGTTATCAACAAACAACCGTTACTAACTTTCAATATAGTACTGGTAAAAATGAAATTTATTTAATTAATCATAAAGATGAGTTGTCAAGAATTTAAATGAGGAATTGGCCTGCAGCTAAAGAAATTTAGAGTTTAGCACAAGCAATTATCTTCAGCTCAATAGCTTTATTATCTAATTACTGTATAGCAAATTATTCTACACCTTTCCAAATATGCAGCAGATGCTGCTGCAGCATAAACTGTGTGCATTAGTAACAAAACACAATTCATGACATATCGTACCCAAGGGCACAGGAATCTTTCCATTAAGCAAGTATTTTCATAACAGATGTACAGCAGACAGACTCAAAGAGTCCTCATCAAGTCACACAAAAATATTCTAATATGTCTTGGTTTGGAGGAAATCAATGACCTAATAGTAAAGTAAATGACAAGGAAGTGCATAATCAGAAGCTGCTATGAAAAATAAAACCAAACAACAAACTATTGGTTTTGCAATAGTGTAAAATCTGTTGTTAAGAACAATAAAAGGAGAATTTATTTTTAAAAAACTGTTCCTGTATCACTCTAGCTATAGTCAATAATTTATTTGAGGACAGATTATGGAGCAGTTGTTAAACCCATGCAGTTTTTAGCTGTACCATTTTGAAATGGGTGAGAACTCCTAAAGCTAGCTCCCACGTCAGAAAATGTACCAAAATCACTATTTACTAATATTCATCAATGAAGAACGGTGTTACAAACTGACCAGCTTAATGGTAGATATTGTTAAATGGATAAGCTCAAATTCATTCAGGCCCCAAATAGCCCATAGCCAGGATATACACCGTAGTTTCAATTTGTCTGATCAAACCAGAAATTATTGGTTTCAAACTCACTCACAGGTCACAGAGGCAAGTAATTCAAGCTGCACGAATTCTCAATGACAGTTACAACAATTAAACTGATTCCTGTGCTTCTAACCTTTCTTGCTTACTAAGGCTGTTTCTCATTTACACATACCTTTCAAAACGGATAATTAAAAATGTTTTAAGGAAGTGAGGTAGCTCAAGGAAAGTTATGACATTCATATTAATAGCAGAGCAGGAGACAAAATAAGACCCCAGAAGACAAAGGAACTATCAATACAAAGAAATAAAAACTTGGGCTGCCTCGCTAAAACCAAGTCATAACTACAGTGTTTCATCAAGATCAATGACGCCCATAAACAAAAATGTTCCATCCCCATTTAGCATTCTTATAACCTTAACATTCATCAAAGTAGTAAATACATTACAGAAGAAAATATTATATTCAGAGGCTGTGCCTAATGTGACTAAAGAATTTTTGTGCAGTGAATTACTCTTTTAATGTTCTTTCCATCCAAATTACTCTCATAGAAGCTGTTGGAGTAATGGCAGATTTGTTGGCATATAAAGAGACTCTTGGCAAGAAAAAACATACAAGTTCATTTTATGTTTATCTTACTTCCTCTTGCACTTAGGTCATGATTTTAAAATTTATCTCATTTCTTCCTTTTATGTTTAGGGACATTAATACAGTTCTGCCAGAGGTTTAAAAATAAAACTAGTGGCATTCAATAACTTCTGTGAACAATCTTTAATAAAGGTCTAGAGCTCAAGTGGATAGCAAGAAGGTAATAAAATGCCTAATACCACTTATAGGTCACGTAATATGACAGTTTATTTTAACACATCTGAGCAATGGTATGGGACAGCTAGTACCATTCTCTATCTCCTTAGCCATAGTTTTAGAATCTGTAACACTATCAAAGCTGGGTTTCATAACTTCTAAGGCTTTACAAGACCAAACTGTCTTTTCCTTCTCCTTATATGGATACGTGAAGCTCAAACAAGCCTTATAAGTTTAGTAAATTGTTTTTTAATTAAAAATCAGGCTTCATCATAAATATACTTTGGGTTTTCAAAGTACTTTAAAGGCTGCCGGTATAACATTGCAGGTTGTGCTACGCACAGAAAATGAGAGAAAGCACAGGGCTCAAGTATCTCCAATTAACCTTGTCTGAACTGTATATATCCCACACCCAGAAGGCATACTAGCAAAGACAGTGAAATATTAACATGCTTGTCAGCAAAAGCATCTCCGTACAACTAAGAGTCACACTGATTTGATAGAGTGCGCAAGCACATAGCGGGATGTACAACATGGGCAAGGTAATGTTTTGATTGGCTGAGGAGCTGCTCAGTGAATGTCCTAAGTTGCCTGAACCTTTCTGGTGCCTTCCATAGAGAAGAATAATCATGATTTAGGTCCAATCTAAAGGATTTGAAAGAGGAATCGCTGTGTTACAGGCTTCAGTTAAATTTGCCCTGAAGAGCCAACACAGTGTTACGTTCCATAGTCCTGTCTGGAAACCAGCTGAAGCTTGTGCAAAGAACTTCAAAGGAACAGAACTTTAGCAAACCTGCTGAAAGCTCTCATACATATTTTGTTCAAGGAATGAACAAAGATATGAGCTGAGCCATGTAACGTGTTACATATTTTTGCACAGTTGCAGACCTGTTAGCATATGCTTCAACATTATGAAGGATTCCATGATATATCAAGCATGAAACCAACAATTTTCAGGAACTGTTAGTGATTTGGAGTACTTCCATGTCTAGGTGTCCAGTATATGTCAGCTAGAAAGAAACTGGTTTTCAGACAAGGTGCAGCACATAACTTCACAGCTGGAGAATTTCCTGTAATGAACAATTTACATCACAACGTTTTTTAAACATTTCAGTTGAATACAAGGGTAAAAATTAATACCTGAAGTATAAAAGATTCATTTCACTTAATCCAAAACACAAATTCCCAATATTCTGGCATTGGCTTCATAGGCTTATCAGCCAATTATCATAAAATTGGGGAATCTCTATAAACTTAGGGCAGTGTCTGGGGATGTCACAAAGACACTGATGCTGAGTTGTCAACCAAGACTGTAAGAATTGTTCCAAAACCACTAAACTACATTCAGTCTGCTGTGAGAGAATGAATCCTCACAGCCCAAACCATTAAAACAATCCTGTTACAAGAGTTTAAGCTTACAGTGCCTGGAGATAAGAATGAGTGACCTCACTGCCAGGCTACAGAATTGTTCTCAAAATTGTTCTCTGGACAAATAAAATATTAAAGTGAGATTGAAAAAACATGATCTTTCAACAGACTTTTAAATGATGCTTTGAACCAAACCAAGTTTTTCTATAACCTTTCACATAAGCAAATAAATTGAAATGAGATAAAATATTCAAAATGGTTTGATGACTATTCTTGCTGGGAAGCTTACATAACAGACCACAGATTGAAGTTAGATTTCATAAATCTGCTTTAAAAAAACTACTGTGAAATGCACTGTAAATATGAATTTTGAAATAATGTAGATGTGGCACTTAGGAACATGGCTTAGTGGTGGAATTGATAGTGTTAGGTTTACCATTGGACTCAGTGATCTTAAATGTCTTTTCCAACCTAAATGATTCTATGATTCACAAAAGTTGGTTTTAGAACACACTATGTTGCCCCATACCTCTACTGCATTTAATGTAGTGGCTCACCAGAGAAAGCCCTAGTAATTTCTTGTTCCCATGAAAGAAAAAAAGACCTTCCACTTGCTCAGGTTTGTTTGCTATGGCAGAAGGCTGTTATGTATAAATGATCATCCCTAAAATTCAACTGTAGTGTCCTAACATACTGTTGAAAAATTAATATTATATGACAGTCATAAACCTTAGCAGAGAATGTGGTTGACATGTTCTTTCAGCAGCATAGTCTGAAAAACTGCAGAAACAGAGTTTGAAAGACCTGTCACCACAGCTGAAATACCTTGGAGGGAGATAAGAAAAGTGTTCGTGGTATAGTTGTCAGAGAAAAATATCTCCTGATTTTATGGCTTTAGACTGTCCAAGACCAAGGACATAATCAAATATCTAATGCTACCCACACACATGCAGAATTAAAATAGTTCAAATGAGTTAAATAGTGTCTTTCTCAGTGGTTTAGCATTTGTTAGAAACTGTAATTGTTCTCTTCACAAACACTAGGAAGAATTAATTCAGACTATTTCCTAATTACTCCTCTCTTTGGAATTCTCAGTGAACATTTTCATTTCTTTGTCAAGAGTTTCCTTGCATGTGTGAGGAAGTGCTTGTTCTACAAATTTAAATTGCTGTGGATTGTAGCTGCAGGGCTGGTTACTATATTCTTCCTCTAATCTCTCAGTTAGAGATGTCTTTTCTAATCTTAGAAAATTCATATTCTTCACCAGTCCTCAAAAGTGTAGTGTCAGCTTTTGAGAGATAAATACTGAAATTCCTTTACTTTCAGACCTCGGTTTCCACAGTGAATCATACTGCCTGTCCTTCCACAATAGACAAATATATTTTCAGTTTTCCTTTTAAGGTGTCAGTAACCAGCAGTGACACAGAAACTTCTGAAAATTCAGTAACATTTAAAAATTGTACTGATAATGTAATAGTAGACAGTTTTAAAAATAACACGATACATTCATCTTACTGAGATGTCTAGAACAGCCTACTCTATCTAGCAATTTTAACAGCCCCAAATCCTATTCCTTCTTTAAGTCTCTCATTGTACTGTCCTCCAGTCTCCCTTTCTGGAACTGCTCAATTAACCCAGCAAAACATTTTTCGTTTTGACAGCTTCTGCAGAAAGAAGAATAGAACAGAAGCAAAAAGATCCTTTCTGCATATTCGGTACAATCTGTGTGTCCTTCCCTAGCTTGTTACTTAAGAACTCTGTGCTTTGTAAGCACTTTTCTCTGTACTAGCCATGAGATCTTGCTCTTAATTCCTGCTTTGTTGGATAGAATGGTCTGAATAAATTCATTTGTAGCTAGCAGCTAACCAAAACACCTCAGCTGCAGACATAAGTCAGCATTTTACTAAGGTACCAAAATTAAGAATCTAGGAATTTTAGGCTTTATATATGACCCACTATCCCTGATAATTCCTCCTCCCTTCTATACCAAAAGTGTATTTGCATGAATGGGCAAGTTAAGTCTGGATTCATTCTACCTCAAGTAGCCATTTACTTGTGCAATCACAAACATGTTTTTCTGAGCTTCTTACATGTGAGATTTCTTTAGCATAACATGATATTCAGAACATTTATACAGCAGTAATATTCAGGAAAGATGACTCAAAGACAACGTCTTTGGTAAGTGCTATTTTGACCTCATTAGAACTTTGTATGTCAAAAATATAATGGCTTCTGCTACGATTCTCACAAAAGTGCAAGATTTAAAAAAAATACTCTCATTATTGCTTTTCTTCTCAAAAAAATAAGTAGATGACCCACTTTTACATTTTAAATACTAAGACCTACTCAGACTGGAAGGGGTACAGACAGCTACAAGCAGCTGTAAAACAACTAAAACTATCATACAATTTTAACTGCATCAGTTACTGCTACTTCTACTTAAACATGATTTTGAAAATGAGATCTGAATGTACATTTATTACATCTTCTATGCCATGTAGGCTATAACTTAGGAGTCTAAGTCCTTGTGAACATATTAAAAAAAACCAGAATCAGTGGAAGAGAATATCTGTGTACCGAATATGATATGGATTAAAATAATATCATTTGTATATTAGCATTTTATCTATTAGAAAGAGTGTATCTTTAGCCTTTTTCTAATATGCAGAGTTAGATTTTTCTGTTTTTCATATAAATAAATAAAATGTTACCACCACAATGAGAATTTGACAGATTATTAAGGAAACTCTTCAAAGGATTGTCAGAATTTTCATTATAAAACAAACTTATAGGGACTGTAAAACATATACCAAATTGAATCTTACTTAAACTTAAGTACTAGAAGTTTTTGTTTGATTACAACAGTTTAGGACTGATTCATCTCAGTGTTATTTTATTTGATGCCATAGGCTTATACAGGAAAATAACCATTTATTGCAGGCTTTTATAGCAATGGGATGCATCAAACTATAGTAACATCAGATTCAGGGATGGAAAGAAAATGACGTCTGCACAGCCAGTCTCTACTATGAGTTTGTGGGAATTTGAAATTTGAAAAGGATCACTGCCTTAGGAGCACTGCAGGCCAGATGCTATTCCCCAACAGAATACCTGTCCAACTTTCAGCAAGACACTTTATAGCAAATTAAGCCAGACAGTATTTAGAAAACCAAAATGAGAAGATGATAAGATAATTGAGTGGTTTTGAAAATCAAAATACATGATAATCTGTCTCCGTATGCAGCTTAAAATACGAGAGAGCCTCTCTGTGCTTCTACTTAACAGCACCCTAATTGATAGAGATATTGTGAGGACATCTATAATCATAAAGAATTAGGACACTTAGCTTTCTTGTCACCCCAACTATCCTAGGTGCAATTTATGATTTATTATGGGGAAAGCTTTTCCTTCCTAAAAGAGTGTGCCAGAAGTCAGACTGTGCACTGCTTCTTCCAACGTAAGCATTAAGTGGTTTCAAAGGATGCAAGCAGCAAGACTGAATAAAAGAAAATGGTTCCTCACACAAAATGCAGTTAAGCTGTTGAAATTCCTGGCCAAGAAAAGTTGTGGGTACCTAAGGATTAAATGGTTTCAAACAGACTGGACAGACCAACAGGAAAGAAAATAATCTTCTAAAAGGTGCTAAAGACACAGAAACTACCTCTGGCTCAGACAGCCCCTGAGCTACAAGGTGTCAGAGGACAGAATACTATACTTCCTCACTATATTTTCCTAAGAATTTGGTGTCACTCAAAGATCACTTCAGTCCTATGTACCAAAGTATTCCTATATTCCCATACATAGCCATAAAGAAAATAAATAACATCCATTAAGAATCTTTTTCTGTCAGTACTATTTAACTTCTCTATTAAAGTTCTATTTCTCTTTGCCAAATATATATGTTTATGGACTCACTATTATTGGCCCAGGTGGCCAAAAAGGCCAGTGGCATCTTGGCTTGTATCACAAACGGCGTGACCAGCAGGTCCAGGGAGGTTCTTCTCCCTCTGTACTCAGCACTGGTGAGACCGCTCCTCAAATCCTGTGTTCAGTTCTGGGCACCTCACCACAAGAAGGATGTTGACGCTCTGCAGAGTGTCCAGAGAAGAGCAATGAAGCTGGTGAAGGGGCTGGAGAACAGGCCTTATGAGGAGCGGCTGAGAGAGCTGGGCTTGTTTAGCCTGGAGAAGAGGAGGCTGAGGGAAGACCTCATTGCTCNGCACAAACCCAAGTGCTGTCTTGTCTATTTCTTTGCACAGCTGTGATAAACACACCAAAAACTAGGATACCAGATAAAATTAAGCACATTGGAAATTGAAGCTGGATTATCTCAGCACTGAATTCAATGCCAGCAATGGACACAGCAGGGAAAAAAACAGCATTAAATGCTTGCAATTGAGTTTACAAAAGTACTAACAGCTGACTGCACACAGGCCATCTTTTGTGTCTCAAAATACAAGCAGCAAAGTACCTGTACTGTGACAGCACACAAATTAGCAAATTAACTGACAAAAAGAGGAAAAATATTAGGAAAAAAAGAGGAAAATAAGGAAAATGCTGCAGAATTTTATCAGCTTATAACAACAAGGAACTCCTTTGCACTACCTTTTTTCAAAATCATTAAAGATATCACCAGAAGAAAATAAACCTGAAGTGAAGGAAAATATACTAAAATATAATATGGCTGATTCATTTTGACAGCTTTAGTTTTATTTTAATAATTCAGATACAATAGCATAAAAGTAATAGATTTTCAGATTGCAGAGGTCAAATGGGTGAAACATAGGGAAAGGTGAGTGTGATGTTAAGTCAAAACGATGTATCACATCCTCATCTTAAACTTCTGGACTCGCCTATAAAAAAGAAGAAATAGGGTGTCTGGAGTCTAGACCAGGGCAGTCTCTGCATGTAACAATTCTAAAAGAAGATCTTGTGTCCACCCTCTGCCACTGGACTGAGGTCTCTATGTGAAACTACAGCCATGAGAGGGGTTGAAACTAGTGTCATAACACTATTTCTGCATGAAATGGTTTTTAACTGGACTATTACTATCCTTTTGCTTCAACAAAATATAAACTCTTTCTCAAGAAGCTGCAAGCTTTAAGTGCTTCCAAAGAAGATTGGTAGTTGAAAGAAAGCCAAAGCTGAACATAATTGTACAACCAGTTATTTCAACAACCGTCTTCTGTAGGCACCATTAACACCAGAAAAATTTTGCATCTTTGTCTGGTTCCTTTTTATTTTGTATTTCTGTGAAGATAAATCAGCAATTTAATGCTATTAGTGATGTACCTTCCTAAGCGTGTCACGTAGAGTGATGCCAATTTAGAGACTCAATTGCTTGGAGAATAAGTTGAAAAGAAAATAAGTGTTCTGAAGCTGTGGGAAACATTCTGTGCTGTCCTGATCATGCTGCTTTCCAGTTTGATGCTGATTGGAGGCTCAGGGGAACCCTTGGAGGCTAAGTTAAACACCATGCTGAACTAAGCAGTCACTGGAAAATGGCACAATCTGGATTCATCTACTGCACAGTTTCAGAACAGTTCTGTTCTTTTCAACAGCTCAGTCATAGAGCACATAAGCTTTGGAAAAAAAAAAATTGAACTACAAAGCTGTGCAGTGGTGTAACAGAGCTCAGCAAAGGCCACGACAAGATGACCAACCCTAGCAGGTACAAGAGGAAAACATACTTTTATAGGATTCCAAATACACTGAGTACATCAAGAGATATTTAGGCTCCAGTTAAATTTAGAAACTTTCCTCTGGATTTTGAGATCTCTTCACAAAAACTTCAATAAAATCTTACTTCCATTTAAGATATAAATACCTTACAGGCTGAAATAAGGCCTATAACAATAACCACAGAAATTTCAAGGCACTTCAGAACTCCAGCCCTGGCCAAGCAAACATCAGGGGAGAGATGGCAAGTTGTCCAAACAAGCTGTATGTGTTTATTGCTGCATTTCAGAATTATGCTGAATTTGCTGTTTATATGTATTCCACAAATCAAAAGGTCACTTTAATTTGTTTCAAGTGTTACTTCCCTCCTTTTCTCAGGTCAAAACCCTACTATATCACAGATAAGTGCTGCCAATCAATATTACTGAAAAGTAACTCTTCAAGGACATTAAAGGTTAAAATTTCCATAATAGCTACCTACAGATCACAGCTGGGTCAAGGTGTGTTTACATTAAAAATATATACATATACAACAAAATATGGTGGTGTGTGCCTCAAGGAACTCACAATATAAATGACTGACCTAACAAGTAGATAAAGATGTGACAAACAGCAGGAAAAAAAAAGATAAGTTACAGACTCAGGATAATGTAAGAAACACCACAATTCTGTGAAGGAACATGGATTCAAGAAACGTAGGATTTGCTTATGATGTCAGGAAAGGATGTCACACCTTTTTTTGCACTTGCTCAGCAATCAAATATTGGATACAATCTCAATTAGACAAAGGCAAAGCTATTGCACATGTCTTTTACAGCATATTCCAAGGTTAACACATAGAAGGAACCAGGTGAATGTGTTTAGGGTATAGAACAAAACGTAAGCTTGATTTGCACTAAACCTGTTCATGCAGATATCTATGAGTAACTCTCCAACCCATTTTTACTCATGTAAAAGCAAAGTTGGTGACACCTGTAGTTGTCTGCCAGCACTGAAATTTGTTAATTATTAACCAATATGATGAATTTATTTATTTACTGTGAGCAGATCACGTTCAGAGATAATTTGAAAACTACTTCGTCCTTCACTGTGGTTTATCTTTTCAGGCCATACAATGTTTGCGCGCTTTTTAAAAACACAGCTTCTTTATGCTTCTCTCTATAAAGCCCTTGAGAACCATTCCTTTCTACTATATGCATTTGTGTGCTATTGAGAAATGCAATTATAAGATGCCCAAACTATTATTATGTACATTGTCAGTAACTACTTAGGGACTTTTTATGTATTGTTAACACACTCATCAATATGTTCATCACATATAGTTTAATCTTGAATACTGAAAATGCATATGCTAATTTGGGTATATTGATTGTCTGAAAAATGACAAGTTTTCTTGATAGAAAGAATTCTAGGTTTTCCCTATGAATTTTCTGAAGGCATTGATAACTTCCATTATGGTCATTTTACAGTCTAGTGCTGTCAGCATGTTAGCTGTATTCCACTAGGCATTTGTATCTCGACTACGATATAAATAGCAGAATAACAAGTATTATCTTCATGGTATAAAGCAGTCTGGCTCTGATTAGGAAGCAAAAGCAATTCTGAACATACTGAGAGTCCGGGGATATTTGTGATATTGATCCCTGCTGAGTGTAGCACAGATAGTATTATTGTACACAGAACCAATTTCTGCTTCTGCTTTCAGATCGTATTCCTGAATGCTGTTACGTGGCCTGAGCACCCTTGTGACACTCTCAGACACAGTTTGTGTTTTCGCTGCCTCTCATCCTCTGAAACCACAGAAAGGGAGAAGAGCTATAAAACAAGGCTTGAGAGCTGACTGAAACCTCTTGGGCAGAAGCATCTGCCGAGAGGGATCACTGCCATCCAGAGCAGAAATTGCCAGGGTTACTGGACTGTTCCTGCCTACTTTGGCATCTGTTGCTACTGTCACAATAAAGGGTAAGGGAGATGAGAAGGGAGATCAGAGTTCCTGATAAGTGGAAAAAGGAAGAGATTGTAGAGGGCTTTCTCCTGGACACCCATGCCATGAAAAGAGGAGGCATTTTCCCAACAGACATTACCACATTTCCTGGGTAGAACGTGACTTGTGTGTAATCAGATCAAAAGCAGTGCAGTTAGTCACAGTATGGAAAGGAGCCAATACCATCTGAGAGAGATCAGTGGCTGAGCAAGGTAGAAAACCAACGTACAGCTCGACAATGAAAGAGGAAAGCAAGAGTTCTGGAGCTGAAGGAGTCAGCAGCCAGCATCTGAATTATCAGGTGACTGTATGAAGTATCATTTTTTGAGTTTGCTCTAGTATTAGCACTTTTATTTCTGTTTGTGTTGTTCAGCTTTCTGATTTCTAATACTTTCTGATTTTCTAATACTGTTATGAAAATGACAGAGTACTCCAATAACCTTAATTCTTTCCATGAAATAAGTTTTAACTGGTAAACAAATATACAAAGATACCATTGCCTGACATTGGAGCTAGACATATCACTCTTTAAAAAAACATTACTGTCTCCCACTCCCACAGCAGGGGATATTTGGTTATGCTCCAGTGGTATTAGCAGGTTTCAGCATCCATTTTTCTGTTTCCGGGAATACCAGAGGCCAGATTATTCACCAGAAAATTTCAACAAAGTCAAGCAGCTGATTCCAACAGGGAACTAAGTCATGGGCACAATAAGGCAAGTTCTTTCCTGAGTCACAAATCATCACTGATCCTTATGCTGCTTCCCATAAGTTTCTAGCAAACTAACTCAGAATTTAAAACAAATAAAAAATAATCCTAAACTAATCAGTCCAACATGGTCAGTCAGCTGAGAGATTGAGAGTTTATTTTCTCAAACTGATAAAATGTTTTGTGATTTCTTGTGTGTTCCTGCATGTATCCTTTGCTAGAAATATTTCAGTTTTCTCCTTTACTAATAGGGCATAACAGAATCACAGAATCGTTTAGGTTGGGAAAGACTTTTAAGATCATTGAGTCCAACCATTAACCTAGCACTGACAAGCCATCATTAAACCATGCCCCTAAGCACTATTCCTTCAACTTTTTTAAATACTTCCAGGAATGGTGATTCAATCACCTCCCTGGGTAGTCTGCTCCAATGCTTGATAACCCCTTCCATGAATAAATTTTTCCTAATATCCAATCTAAACCTCTCCTGAAACAACTTGAGGTCATTTCCTCTTCTCCTCTCACTTGTTACTTGGGAGAAGAGACTAACTCCAACCTCATTACTACCTCCTTTCAAGTAGTTGTAGGGAGTGATAGTTTCCCCTCAACCTCCTCTTCTCCAGACGAAACAGCCCCAGTTCCCTCAACTGCTCCTCATAAGGCTTGTGCTCCAGACCCTTCACTAGCTTTGCTGCTCTTCTTTGCTCCAGCAGCTCCATGTCTTTCTTGTAGTGAGGGGTCTCGCCAGTGCTAAGTACAGTGAGACAAGCAATTCTCTAGTCCTACTGGCCACACAGTTTCTGATACGAGCCAGGATGCTATTGGTCTTCATGGCAGCCTGGGCACACTGCTGGCCCGTATTCAGCTGGCAAATAACCAACACTCCTATGTCCTTTTCTGCCAGGCAGCTTTCCAGCTACTCTTTCCCAAGTCTGCAGCATTGAATTGGGTTGTTGTGACCCAAGTGCAGCACTTAACCTGTAGAACATCATACAGTTGTTGAAGATCATACAATTGGTCTCAGCCTATCGGTCCAACCTGTCAAGATCCCTCTGTAGTGCTTTCCTTCCCTCAAGCAAACCAACATTCCTGGCCAATGCAGTGTCGTCTGCAATTAGCTATAATTAGTAATCATTATTTTAAGCAAATATAGAATAATTATCCCCTTCAAAGAATACATATGAAATACAACAAAAGAGTGCAAAAAGAAAGAAGCTGTTTGAAAACAATGTTTTAAATATACCAAGACTATTCCTCAGGTCTCCAAGCAGAAAGAAAAAAAAATCCACCCAAAACAAACAAAACCCCCCTGCATCAACCAGAAATTCAGAGCATGTTAAAAGGAATAGGAAATTGTTAGCAACATGGTCAACTATGATTGTTCTAAATATATATTGGACTGACAATGTAGTTTAGCTGTAATTTATAAACAAAAAGTATGCAAGTCACCTGTTCTCTGAAATGTCAGTAGCCCTGAGAGAAAGCTCTCAGCTCTGCCAAAAATACTAACAGCCTTTGGAGGTTGCTTGTTAAAAAAAAAGAGTGAAAGGACATTTGCAAATAAATCTTTCTAGACAGACTTCTTCAGATAGCCATGTACAACTGCTGTAACATATTTATAGAAGGTTGCTTCATGGTCACAAAGATACTAAGCATATTAGCAACTAGTACGCATTGCACTGATGCTTAAGGCAAATAAGCTCTGCCAAAGATGGGTCAGGCGTACACTTTAGCAGAAAACTATCAGTTTGATTACTGTGTCCAAATGAAAATAAATTTAAAAGGGAAATATGAAAGAGCTTCTTTCTCCCTGTTCCAAAACCCCTCAAACCACTTCAGCTAGAAATCCCACTAAAACCTTCCTTTTGTCTTTGTCTCTAAGAAAGAAGAGACAAAAGAAAAACATTAAAACTTTCTCAGAAGAAAAGGCAGGCAGGAGTCCGGGAAAGAGTTCATGATTTGGAATACTCAGGTTCATAACAGTAGTTTAAAATAGACCTCATGTGAGTTCCCCAAAAAGTCCGATGGCCACTTTCAGAAAGATATTGAAGTGCCTACCTGCCTGTGAAATCAATGGACTCTGAGTAGTGAGGAGCCAGTTCCCTATTTCTTTGTGTTTCACTCTCCTACCTGTAAAAATGGGGAGATACCGCTTTCCTACCTCACTCATATGCTGCAAGTTTGAATGTTCAGGGACTGCAAGGAGCTCTGACGCAGTACCTAAGATAATCACAATAACGAAGTTCATGTGCTGAACCAGATCTCTTGCCCTATCACACAAAAAAATAAAAAAATACTCAACAAATAGAGAAATAATTATTCATGGAGAAATGAAAGGAAACTCTCCCAAGTATAACTGAACAATATTTAACAACACTGGCCAGAAACAAGGAAACTACTTAGGCATCAAACATTTACTTGGAATGCACAGTCAAGGAACCCCCTTAAAAATGCCTGGGGACAAAAAAAAAAAGAAAATCACTTTCCCCAACTTTTTGGAAAAAAGGATTCAATTTCATCTTTGTTCATAAATTCCATTTGGATGCCAGTTATATTGAGCTTTAGTAGAATTCATTTAAAAAAACCATAAGAACCCTTGCAATGGTGTGCTCCCTATCAAAAAAACCCTATTTAAGTAACTATTAAGACTACCTCTTTTTTTTCCCTTTGTCCAGGCACTGAATGATCATTCATTTGACCTCATACTATACAAAGTAAATTTTCCTCCACTGTTTCTATAAGAGTGAGAGAAAAATCAAAGTTTCCTAAACTTCTTTTTTCTTATTAGTCTTATAGTTTCATATGGAGTTTAGAATGGTAATGTCCAGGATTCTCCAACACAAAAGCCTTTTCCAGTCTAGAGATGTTCAGGGTTTTAATTTCCTTTACCTGGAGCAGAGTTCCTCTTCAAATACATTAAAACCAGTAGATGAACCCTTGACACAAGGGTGGAAAAGTAAACAAACTAGTAGCACCCTAACATAACTGCCATTTTTTGCTTTCTAAAGATTATGCTGGTAGTTCTTCTCCACTGCCACTATAGAATCATGGAAAAACCAGGTTGGAAGAGACCCACCGGATCATCGAGTCCAACCATTCCTATCAAGCACTAAACCATGTCCTTCAGCACCTCGTCCACCCGTGCCTTAAATGCCTCCAGGGAAGGTGAATCAACCACCTCCCTGGGCAGCCTCTGCCAGTGCCCAATGACCCTTTCTGTGAANGGTCACGCCGTTTGTGATACAAGCCAAGATGCCACTGGCCTTTTTGGCCACCTGGGCACACTGCTGGCTCATGTTCAGTCAGCTGTCAACCAACACCCCCAGGTCCTTCTCCTCCTGGCAGCTTTCTAGACAGACTTCTCCTAGTCTGTAGCTGCACAGGGTTGTTGTGCCCCAAGTGCAGGACCTGGCACTTGGCCGTTTTAAACCTCATGCCATTATTATGCTTACATCGATATTTTTTTTTACCCCCACAGAAATTCTCAAGTATTTGCAGAATTCACCAGAAGTTTCATGTAGCAAAGTGAAACTGCAAGAGCTAGTGACATGCTGAGAGTTGTACAATTTTAACAGTGAAGGAGAATTGTTTCAATTTAACAATAGAAGATGCTGAAAAAAACCTGTTCTTTCAACCACTTCAGATTGCTTCTCCTCAACAAGGACACTTTCCATGAAAAACTTACCTTTCTACACCCATATGGTCCTACCACAGAGTCATTAAGGACTGAACAGTTATCTTCCTCTACTGCTTTGTTCCCAACGTTGTTTGCTAATTCTTCCTCAGGAAGATAGACAAATTTCAATGTGAAATTTATATATAATTCTCATATGAAATGAGAAATGCTCACCTTTCACAATTTCTATATTACATTATGCCAATGTAGCATGCTTCGTTACAAAATAAACTAAAAACAACTACAAAAGAATGGTTGAAAAAAAAGCAAGATAGTCTGACTGGTTTCCATTCAACTTTGAATTTAACTATTAATCTTGTATTCAGTCTTGCACTTACATTCAATTATGACTAGCAATGCTTTGTCATATTCAGTGCAAAACACATGAAAAAATGTGTTATTCTTTCTTTTCATTTTATATCATCATCTCTTGTATTTGCATATAAAACAGCAAATGTGTTCAGCCCCTTGTGGAATTTGAAAGGCTATACAAATATTCAACATCCTGCTGGCGGTTTCTATCCAAGCTGTATTAATACTGACAAACCCTTTGAAGCTGCTATAGCTCTGGGAGAAACAGACGGTCTTTATAGAAAATCCATCATTTCAGGAAAAAAAAATTTAATTGAACAAAAATTACAAATAATTACAAAATTAATTTCTGATTTAAATCTGCTGATTCTTCTCCATTCCCCCAAAGACCAAATACAGACAACCTCAGGCATTACTACAGTGCTAGTAAAGCTCAAGTTGAAATGCCAAGGATGCTGGTATGTGCGTAATGAGACCCCATTCCAACAGAAATTAGCCTTCATTTAAAATCCAACCAAGAAAATGCAAAATTAAATTTTATAAAACTTTATTCACATATTAGATATGTAGATCCAATAAATAATAACTTAGCAATGACAGTCATCTATTCTGTTCTGCCAATTTAAGATTAGTGCTCTAATATATTTTCCAGAGTTTTATCTAATCCTGTTCTAAACAGTATTTTCCACCAATTTCCTCTAGCACTATCACAGAACTAAACACATTTCAGTCTGTCTGAGCTTTATCTGAAGTCCACACTATCTGCACATCTCAGACTTCTGCAGTTAAAAGTATGATCTTAAAGGCTCTTCTGAACTTCCTTCAAATTTTAGCTGCTCAGATAAAGTCACCAATGGAAATGTTATTTCCTTCCTTCACTTTTCTGTATTATCCTGCTTCAATGGGATATAAAACTCAAAGCCACTGCTCAACTCCGAAAATACAGCAGCAGGCTATGCAGAGACACAGACTCTCAAAACACATTTACCGGGTGTTTCATGGAAACCCGTCAAGTCAAGACAATCTCTCAGCACTCTTTGAAAACAATCTTCATCTACAATCATGCTGACGGATCAGATGCCACCTATATCAATGACTGCATCACCACAATTCATATTGACAGTGTGTCACACTCGAAGGCTGTCATGCTATTCAGGATGAAAGTGTAGCAAACAAGGCATATACGAAATTGAAGTTCAAAAGTCTGAGTAAAAGCCATTATCTTGCAGTAAACTACTAGAAGACATAAAATCAAGTCAAAGATTCTGGGAAAATATTGCTAATGTTTTTTCTCTATCATTAAATCAACTATGAAGTTAAAAATCACTTACTTAAGAAAGATTACGCACACTCTCACGCCTCACGTAAGAATACAAATGCTTATTCTTAAAACCAATGCAAGTCCAGCAAAGGTCATGGTAAGCCATCTATGGAAGGATTTTGCCCTCCTTTCCACACGACCAAAAGCAGAAGTGCATCAGCATGCTGAGCAAAATTATAAGTGACTCCTTTATTCTGTTCCACACTTGTTCTTCCCCACTCTTCCCAAAGCCTGATTATACTGCATGGTGAATTCCTTTGCAAACAAGAAGCCGAATATCCATTTCTGCATGGTCTGGGGAAGGCAGCCTACGTCAGGATGCAGGCCCAGATCCCAGATGGTCTCACTCTGCTCCATGGTCAGCAACTGTGTGCACAGTAATAACCTGGGGCTTTTCTATGACACAACTTCACCACCTTTCATCATGGAGCTGTGCATTCCCTATGTAATGCAAAAGCTTGCCAACTCCTACTGAGAAACCAAGTCTTAAACGGTTTAGGGATAAAACTGCCGACTTAGATTCTGCACTGAATCCTACTAGGCTGTGTTTTGGGGCAGTGAGAGAGATTCCAGAATCGCTTCTCAACCATTTCAAACTCCTGCTGTCAGCAATGTTCTCTTTCAGTAGATAAAATAAGATTCCAGAGCTGTCAGACTAGCACCACCTGTCAGCAAGGAATTTACTTTTTAGGAAAGCTGTGGCAACTATAATGTGATCCAGTAATAAATCCAGATCTTTGGCTCCTGTTATTCATTTGCTAATCTGTTATCAGATAACTAGATCTGAAATGACAATTTGAACCCTTAAACTCCAAATGAGAACAACCTCACAGACACATGAATCAGACCTGAAGTGCAGTATATTATACTATACTACTGGCAAGTTGGTTTTCATGTTCCTTATCAAGTGTAGTATGTAACCCATGGGAAATAACATAAACATTAATTTTCTTGCAAAATTCTTCAGATTTATCCCTCAACTATTTTGCATTGGCTTTAAACAGGCTTTTATCCCTTTTCTGTCTATTTCTTTCTGCATCACAAAGCAGAAGTGTCATGCTTTAAAGAAAATGACCTCAAGTTGTGCCAGGGTAGGTTTAGATTGGGTATTAGGAAAATGGCTTCACTGAATGTGCTGTATTGGATCAGGCTGCACAGGGCAGTGGTGGAGCCACCACACCTCGGGCTGTTTAAAAGATGCACAGATGTTGTGCTTAGGGACATGGTTTAGTGGTGACTTGGCAGTGCTAGGCTAAGGGTTGCACTCAGTTATCTTAAAAATTATCTTTTCCAACTAGTTCCAAACAGTTCTGTGATTCTATTCTATGATTCTATGAAATGAACACAGGGTTATCTGATGCCCAGGAAAGACTATTATGCCTTCCTCAAGACATCTTTAATTTCTAAGTGAGGTCTGGGTCTAAGACATCACTAAAATACTTTTGTTGTCAAAAAATCATTGTATCAGAGATCCACGTAATATTTTTACATTCAAAATTGAGCACAGTGAAATACCATTTGTCTTTCAGAAGCCAATACAATAAACTGAGTCATAACACATAATTTCTTCATTTATATCATAAGCTTCTAGACGTAACAAAATATATCCTGCAACGTGCTGAAATCAGTTAAAGGTAAAAACTAGATATGTTTTGATCTAGGTATCATCATTAAGTTTGGACTTCAAAAATGTCTGTATTGCTAAGCTTGTTAATTTTAAAATACTGTCATGCAAAAAGGGTAAAAATAGTAAGAGGTTTTCATTCCTTTTTAAATCTAAGCACTGCTTATATACCACATAAGGCAAATGTTCTGTGGAAAGAAAGAAAGAACAAAAAACCGCACAGAATCATAAAATTAAGAGTAAGTGTCATACAACGCTTGCCACTGAGGCATAAACACAAGCCCTAGAAACAGAGTTTTAAACAGTTTCAAGTACTTCTTGGTACTACAAAAGCGTGGGCTGCTCTAGAGAAGCTTGCTTCCTGCCCATCCTGAGTGCACTCCACACTTGGTTCTTTTAACTAAATCTATGTACCTTTTTTACATTGAGACTCATCATAAAAGTGGGCTGTTACTACTTTTTCTAAGTTACCATTTTCTCTGCATTACTACTAGTCCTAGAAAAACAAACAAAAAAAACCCCACCATGCAAATTCAGGTATAAATAAGTGATAACTTTGGAGATAACTTTATAACAGATCAATTGTCCTGGTTTAATATCAATTAACTTCCTGTGTTTATTGATTGACTCTGTTGTTTTTTTACATTTTTATTGAGCTGAAATTAGTGTTTATGACAGTCATACACTGGGTTAAAAAGGAGCACTAGAACCAAATGTAAAATCAGACTTTGCAGAATTTACATCTGGCTTAAGCTTATCATTACTTCTGGTATTATAGTTAAGTGGAGAGCTAGTTACACTCTAACATGTCATTATAAGCAATAAAAGCAGGCTTCAAACTAAGAACCTTACACACAACAATCAAACTAGAAAAAAAAAACCAAACAGATCATTCAAACCATCTATTCAAGCCAATAATAGAAGCAAACATTAAGATACACTCCTTTAGGGTATTAGCCTTCCCATTCAAAAGTAGATTCCCTTATCACCAGATTAAAGGGTATCAGTAGTTTTTGCCTACAGATAAGAATTTAGAGTTTTGTCCCAGTCTAAACGATTCTTATTTATCGAACATTTAGTTACAACAGTCCTTCCTAGCTGTATTTTACTTGGCAAACATTAATGCAAACACCATGAAACAGATTCAAATAAATCAGAAAATTTGAAAATCAGAAAAATTTGAAAGAACCAAATATAAAAATAATAAAAACCCTGGCAATTATATCCTTGAAAATCAGTTAAGGAATATTTCAATTTCATTCTCTGTCAAAAAAATGCAGTTAACAAGTAAGTCTTCTCTTGTACCCAAGTTTACTTGAGGTTTTGAGGTTATGTTCACTCTTCAGAGTCTTCTTTAAAGAATGAACTGCTGGGAACATACCTAAGTCAATTCAGCTAGCCTTTCAAGGAATGGAAATGTAATGCTTTTGTCAACTGTATCATTTCAGCTGTTACTCATCACCGCGTGATGGCAGGATCTCAAAACTCCTAGCAGAGAGCACTTCTCTAGCAGTCTCATGGCTTCACTTCTGCCAGTCCATGCAGCAGTTTTAACTTGCTGTTGCTGCTAAATTGCAGGGCTCTGCAGGAATGTGTGCATTAATGTAGAGCCTAGGAACACCCAGGAAAAATGACCTGAAGTATGTTGATGGGGGTGAAATATTTCTATTGAAAATCCATTTCGCTGCATTTTTAGTTGGTAGGACAACAAGTAGACCATAGTTCTAATTAGTAGAACACTGAAAAAGAGATCTTACAATACGCAATAGCCTATAACTAGAGGGGGTTGGACTAGATGATGTCCAGAGGGCCCTTCCGACCCCCAACATTCTCTAATTCTGTGATAACTAGATCAAACAAAAAATGAAACTGCCTTGGCATGCAGAGGAATATCCAAATTCAAGGAAGACCTACAGCACTCTAATCATACTGAATCAGCATGTTAATCTCATAAATCATGATACAGAACTACAGGTAAAATGAAAGTGCATGATGACTACTGTCAACTTAACTTCCATTTTCTAGCAGAAGGGAAAAGGAAATGGATTTTACTTTAATAGAAAGGGATTTTGATACTTAGCATAAGGAAAAATTCATTTATGCCTCACATTTAAGAAATCAAGCAATCAGGAAAGACTGAAAATCCTCTACCAAAGTATTCTAAAGCATTTTTGAGGGAAAATATTGTCACAAACATTTTGCTAGAATACAAAGGTAGGGAAAGATGCATATCATTGTCAGTTGTACTAAGAAATTTGTAACCTTAGCGAAATGGTTATCTTAAAAAAGTTGTACTACTATGTGTAATCTGCAGATATATTGTAGGTACCAGAAAGACTTTGCTAAATATAGAATCTGCATATCTAAAAGAGAAATAGAAGTTACCACACATAAATATATTGTATTACACTAAAGTAGAAAATATGAGGGTAATCTATGACACAAAAGGGTGAATAAAGTGGATAGAACAGCTATCCCATGTTACATTTAATTCTCTAGTACTATAGAGTCCATTATACATCCTATATCACTGATGACTCAGACCAAAAGCGGTAAGCAAGATTATTTGCATGAAACGAGCCTGTTTTATACAATTATGAAATATTTCCAGCTCAACCAGCTGGAAGTATACATGTAAACTATTTGATATCTGGGTAGTATGATTCAGGGACTCTGCCACTATGGACAAAACTGTTTCTAAAATAGGAACTGCAGTAGTAATTTTTAAAGCAGTCATCACACACTAAGAAGAGTGAATAGCTTATGCTAATTTTAAAAATACAAATTACTTTCTGCATTGTACAATAATCTTGATGGGAGGCAAAGATGTGACCTTCCACATAACACCCTTTTTGAAAACATAATTGCTTCCACAGACATGGTGTGAAGTACTGTTTGTCACGATCTTGGTTTCAACACCATACCATAAATTCCCAGAGTCCCACTAGGGGCACTCACTCAATTTTCTTTTAACCAGAACGAAGTTGTTACGACATCAAATCCCTTCACACTTAAAACAAAAATAAACAAACACAAAGCACCCTTCACCTCTTCTTTTCTTTTTTTCTCTCTGGCAAGTACTGCTAAGCCATATGGCTCTACACATGAACTGTTGTCAACAGGCTGCTCCGAAGCTGAAGTTGTGGGTGACATGTTAGACAAAGTGACCTATGATGAGTGTTAGAGACATATTGAAGAATTCATCCTACTTCCCTTTCCTTAATTCCTAACATGCTGGAACTGATAGCTTCATAAACCATTCTAATCTACTTTCTAAAAAATGTGTTAAGCAGAGATACAAAGTCTTCAATTTATTTTTTTTCAGTGTAGTGAATTGTGGGAATGCAGTCACATCTGAATCTCTAAAAGAGTGCTCTGTACATTTAAACACCATAAAGAATAAAGCATCAAATTTAAAGGAACAGCTCAAAATGTCTTGCCTGTTTACTAAAGTTGTTAGTGAAATTCATCAGCATTCCTCAAAACACTGTCTTACAATTTAGAAATCCCTACAACAACACTAACACCTCAAGTACCCCTCCTCAAAAGAGCTACGTGGTAGGCTATACAGAAACTCAGCTTTTGCAACAAGGCAGTCACAGTCAACTGTTCCTCCATATTCCCCAAATAACAACAGTCCACAGAAATCAAAAGGAAAACTTACATAGGGACTCTATACGGAGGGAGCAAAACCAAAACCCACAAAATAAATGACAACTCACCTCTCCAACCCTTAACAAACTATATCTAGAATTAAGAAAGAAGTAAAATGAGGTTGTTCAAACCTCCAAGAAGGTGACTGAACAAACCCCTGAGCATACCTATGCTGCAAAGCAGGTGTGACCAAACCTGGACTCCTCCAACAGCTCCCAGTGTGTTTCCCAGTCACCCACACTGGGTAAACCTGGCATCAGCCTCATACCCTTCTGGGCACTCCTCTAGTCTGGAGTGGGCTGGGGAGGAGGGCTGCAGGGTGTGATTGGGGTTGGCCCCAAATGTGAGACACACACTGTGCTGGGTCTAAACACAACTGTCTTGCCTGATCACTCTATATGGGATTATAAAATTCCAGTTTCAAAACAATGCACGGAACTACTCTGATTGGCATATTTTTAGATGCCTTCAAACAGGTTCTGATTTTGTAGTACTCGGGGTCAGAGAAACCATTCTAGAAGAATACATTTCCTAATCGCAGTTCATACAAATTAGCTATTTTACAAAAAGAAATACCAAAATAATGTCCCATTACACTGATATGCAGAAACATAATATTTCAGACTTCTCACACAATTACCATAATATTTCCTGCTTTGCCCAAATTAATATAAGCTCATGCAGGAAATTAACTGGCTGTCTAAATGCACTGAGAGTGGCACTATATACTACAAACACACATACTGTGTTTCACTTCTTGAGAGATGATAATGTGATTCTTGGGCTTTCATGACAGTTTACAAAGTCTGCCAAAGGACTGTGAGTCTGAGGGTAGGGATAAGGCAATTTTATTACATTAAACTAATAGGAGTAATACAATTTCCAGCATTTTTAGACAGATTTCCATTTCAGACTACAGTGTAGAGTAGAATACTGCAGCTGTAATGAGATTTATAGAAGTACATTAATAAATGCTATCCAAAACAGTAGGGTTAAATCCTGGAACTACTCAGCATCTACATTATCTTCCTAGTGGAATCGTGAATTTTCTTTTGGACAGTAACAACTCATATCTATCTTCAAACTTTAATCCATTACTGCTCCCCGGCGATAAATTGGTAATTGAAACCCTTGGGTTGGCACAAAAATAACACTCTGATGTTAGATAACCTCCCATCTCTCAAAAACATGGAAGCCTTTAAGCTTCAGCACTTTAACATACTCTCTGGAGAGCTGATATAGGTACTGGCCTAAATTGCACCTCAGCAGACTCTTTCAAGCTCCACAGTATGGAAATTGCTTGTGCTTGGTGCTGCTATGGCAGCCCCTCAGGGGTTGGGGACATGTTATTAGGTTTAATTTGCCCATGTAGAAAAACTAGTTCTGCAGCTGCTACCTTAATTTAAACTTACAGTTTCAGACTTTTAGCTTTTGTATGTTAACATTGTTTGCCTGGATTCAGAAAGAACAAGGAAAAGTAAAAAAATCACTATATTATTCTGCCTGTCAGTAGCTGGGGAAAAAAAGTGGAGGGTGTTTGATGCATTCATTTCACTTTCATTCCAATAAATGTAAACCACTCATAAACTTGACATTTAAGACAAACTGCTAAAATATATGTGCCTAAAAAATTTCAGTGTCCAAAACAGGCAATATTTCAAACCTGTATTACCTTTTTTAATTAATCATTGCACAGTCTGTATTGGCATTAAATTTCTGTGAAGTCTCTGCATGCTTGCACGTGTTCATATATAAAGAAATAAAAGTAGCTTGCCTTGATTTTGAAATTTAATAGCTGAAGATACTTCGCAGATTTATCTATTTATTTATGTCTTTAAAGACACAGGGCTTTCTTTAGCCTCCTCACGCATTGCTTCTCCCCATCTCTAACGCATGCTACAGTGCCCTCTCATGGATACTAGACACCTCGCACAAAAAGAACGACTACCAAACCTCTATGATCACGTAATTTTATCCAAGACCTAACAGGTTAGTTGAAAAGCCACGACAAGGCAAGATTTCATAAAAGCTGGTGACTGCTAACTGACATCATTCATTACCACAAGGGTTCAACCTTGCATTCACAGTCATTACTGAACTCTTGGAATTTTAGGTAAAAACATTGTTTGAAAACACTTGTTTTTATTTGTTTCGGGGAAGTAATCCATGGCCAAATCTTCCTTTCAGATATTTCAGTATCAAATTCCTCACCACGACTTTCTCAAACTATTCTGCCCTCTTTCAGGAGGGTTTTCAAATCATGTCCCAGCTCTTCCACAATCTCCTTCATTTCTTACTCATGGGTAGTGCAATCTATCCAGGTCGAGCTCTTCCCTGAGAGCTTCAGTAACTTATGTCTCTTCCAGCAACATGCTATATAGCTACAATTACTTTGGAGAAATAAGTAGATTTGTCTTTTTAAAATGCAACCCTCTCAAAGTGTCAAAACACCTAACAAACCTAACAGAAAACCAGATTATATTTATCAAAACTGTACCAGCAGTTATAACAGATAAGCAAGATATCCTGTTGCATAAATACTATTTTATCACAGAGAAGAAAATCTATGAAGCAGAAATTCTTAGGTCTGTGTATGAGAAAAATAAGCAATAATACACAAATGACTAAATGCAAACAAAATATTTGTGTAAAGGGCTAATGTCTTTAAATAAAATTTAAGGTTTACTAATAAGTCTAGAATGTAACAAAGCTAGACTCATATAAATGCTTGTAAACTTGAAGACAAACCCTGGTTTGGCCCCTTTCCTAGGCTGCATATATTGTACCTGCCATAAACCACTGGTGATATCAGCAGAATGAGGTCACCTCTTATAAACATCAAATAAAAGTGTTCAATTGCAGTTTTAAGTACAATGCAGTAACAGTCTTGTTAAGAGTTTGGGATAGGAGGATAGCAGATTGGAAGTTCTCAGTTTCTTAAAAAACCTTAAATTTAGTTACCAAAAAAATTAAAAGTACTGAAATATTTAACAAAACAAAGGGGGAAAGCATTAAAGTAATTACACGCTGAAAGTCAAAAAAATCCTTTATGAACTAACTATTGCAGATCTTAAGCAAAGTAATCAAACCTCAGTAGAAGTACAAATGATAGAGCGCTTTTCTGTAATTAATAATTTTTTTTGTAATTAGTTATTGTTATAAAAACAGGAACAACTGGGTAACACCACAGGCAGAACAAAGTGATCCATTGTCCAATTACAAGTCAGTTGTTTGGATCATATTTTCAATAGAGAAAATTTAAAACAGCTCTCATTATGTGCAGAATTGGAAATATTTGTAAAACTCCATTGTGATTTCTGGTATGATAACACAAATAGATCTAATTACTCCACAGAACACCTGGGACAAGATGGACTAAATTTAAGTTATTTCAGCAGGCTGTGAAACACCAAACAGCTGTAAAGTCATGGGATGTTTTGATCACAATTGAGACTACCACTGGTATGTAACGTGTCAATTCAGATAGTTATTCAGTGTGCCAATTTCCATATTCTGTTTTGGCATATAAAATCATAGAATCATAGAATAACCAGGTTGGAAGAGACCCACCAGATCATTGAGTCCAACCATTCCTATCAAACACTAAACCATGCCCCTCAGCACCTCATCATTAACACATCACTGGTATCTCATGGTTATTTCTATAATTTTGCACACAACTACAAAGCTATCGTCAGGTCTGACAAGCCCCA